>MU795344.1:0-28197 GCA_027886305.1 Lentinula aff. lateritia | reverse complement strand
ACAGTTGAGAATAAAGAAGGTGGCGGAAGCTGGTAGAAGGAGAAGGGTAACAGATGGATCAGTAATCGATGAAGGGGGTCAGGTGGATCAGTAATCAATGAGGGTTTGACAATGGTGGGACATGAAAGTGATGGAGTGATGTATTGTACAAATAAGGGCGTAGAGACGGTGAGAAAAGGAAAATGATAGGGGCTACGTACTTCATGACAGGCAGATTGATTGCCATTGAGACTAGGCTGTCAATGGCGGGGTCGGCAGCACCGGGACCCTCCAGGACCGTGTCGGTGAAGCCGAGGGTTCTAAAGAGAAGGAGGGTAGAAGAGGAGACTGAGGAAGAGCAGGAAGAAGAAGAAGAAGAAGGAAAGGAGAAGAAAGGAGGGGAAGACGAAGAAGAAGGTGACAAACCGGCGCCGAAGAAGGCCCGGTCGGAGAAGGGAAATGAGAGGGAGGAGATGTAGAGTAGAGTAGAGTAGTAGCGGACATCAGACATCGGCCCTTCGGCCTCTTCTTGTATTTCCTTCCATCTTGCCTTGTTATTTTTTTTGAATTTGTATATAAAAAATGTCAGTGTATTCTTGAAACTGAAAACTAATGGGCCGCACAGTTGCGAAAGAAAAAATTAGTCATAGTAACGTAGTTGTAATTGTGAATGAAAAATAAGTAAATGAACCATATGAAGGAAAGAGTAAGCAATACAAGGCAGAGATAAACAATATGAGGAAGAGAGTAAACACTCAATTTACTATCATCGTGTTTACCCTCTAAATGCACGAAGTAATTTCGGCGGAGCGCGGCGAAATCAGTGTGAATGAATTATGGGAAGGGGAGTGATTATTTTTTAAGATCAAGGTCTAGGTTTGTGAGGGTATCGGGCGTGGAATGCCGGTACCAGTTCATCGGCATGTAATTCATCAGCAGCAACCCAAGAAAATTCATTGTCAGTACCTTCGTAACCGGCCCACCGAATATAATACCGAAGGGGACAACATTTATACCTTCTGTCCAGCTTGGAGTCAAGGATTTCGGCCACATTGTATTCCTCTTCACCATCAACTTCAATTGGAGGTGGAGGAGATTGAGTTCGATTCGGGAAAGGGTTCGGCATAACCGGCTCCAGCTGTGAGATGTGGAAGACCGGGTGAATCCGACGAAGATAGTCTGGGAGCTTGAGCTCGTAAGACAAAGTACCAGGTCAACTGATGACCTTGAAAGGACCAAGATATTTTTCTGAGAATTTTTCAGTAGGACGGGTAGAACGAATATGTTTAGCAAGAACAAAAACTTCGGAACCAATCGGGAACTCTGGGTGCGAGATTCTTTTCCTGTCAGCTTGTTCCTTGTAACGAGATTGAGCTAGAAGGATTTCCTCTTGAAGGAAGACATGGAGTTCATCGAGGTTAACGATGAAGTCTCTGGCTAAATCAGACTTCATGTCGACCTCGGGCCGAACGGTGATGTTGGGGTGGTATCCTTTGTTGGCGAAGAAAGGCGTAATACCAGTGGAGGCATTCAGCGCATTGTTGTAGGCAAACTCGGCGATCGGTAATAAGTGCGACCAGTCATCTTGCTGGTAAGAGCAGTAGATTCTGATGTACTGTTCGAGAGTCTGATTGACACACTCAGTCTGCCCATTGGCTTCCGGATGGTATCCAGAGGTATAGTGCAGTTCCATGGAGAGCGCTTTGCCGAGAGCCCGGAAGAACGCCGAAACAAATTCAGAACCACAATCAGAAGTAACATGATTAGGGACACCATGCTTAGAGAAGACGTGAATAACAAAAAGCTCAGCTAGTTGTTCAGAAGTAATGGTGTCGAAAGTTGGAATGAAGATAGATTGTTTGGAAGCTCGATCCACGATGACCAGGATAGCTGTATAGCCATTCGACATTGGCAGTTGCTCAATGAAGTCCATGGAGATTGAATCCCATGGTCGGACCGGAACCGGCAGAGGTTTCAGTAAGCCGTAGGGGTTTCCAGAATTGTCGGTATAACCGACGGCGAAGGTTCCGGTATCGGAACAGCGACCTTTGCATCAACTAGGTTGGTGACAGAAGGCACAGACATCTGTGGAGAATCAAAGTGTGAAGTGTTACGGAACATAATGTTTCGAGATGCCCAGTCAATCAACGGATTGTAGCGGGATAAGAAACTGTAACCTAATACTGCTTTACAAGATGAATCTAAATGTGTAACATAAAAGGGCAATAGAAGCAGCTCGCCAGAAGGGAACCGAACAGCGATGTTCACCATATCGGTAATTGGTTTGGAAGATAATGAACCATCAAAAAGACGAAGATTAACAGGAGGAATTTTGGTCGTAGGAATAGAATTTTGTGAGACATAACGAATATCAATAAAAGAGTCAGTAGAACCAGAATCAACAAGAGTAGGAAATTTGAGAAGAGCAGAGATAGGTTCGGCCGGCGCGGCCGAATCGGAAAGCCAGAATTCAGTAGTTAATGATATTACAAGAGATCGTTCAATAGAAGAAAGAGCGGACATGTTGAGATATAACTCCCCAGGTGAGGTACGAACCTGATCAACTGTAAGACCTGGGTCAGAATAGGTCTTAGGGTAGGTTTTGGTATGAGGAGTTTATGTTGTAGCATGCTAGGAGCAGGCTGGAGCTCGAAGGGAGCTACGGAAACCGCGACCGAGGACGGGAATGACCTAGTAGTGGCTGGGATTGAGAGATGTGACCCTTGAAGGGGTTCCTGTAAGGTCCAGGGAGGTCCCTAAGGCGTAGGTAGCGGAGGTAGAGGTACGGAACCTAGTAGCATTGCGTAGGAGGAGTTGTACTCGCTAGAACATCAACGTAGGGTCGAATAGGTCGTAGAGAGAATAGGTCTTGAGTGTATAAGCTCCTGAGAATGTATACGCCCGGGAGGGTAGGTTCCCGGTGACTGGGCTCGAAGGTGGACGTCCTCGAGTGTGGGAGGTTGTAACGGAGAAGCGATATGTAGTTCGACGTAAGAAGTATCTTCGACGTTACCTAGATCGAGATCCCGAAGCTTGTGGAGCAATGGGGGAGCTTGAGGAGGTGTTGGGGAGGTTAGCTCTCCAAGGCGTTAGGCGTTGGGGAGCTTTAGTATTGTTCGAGGGAGCTCGGAAACTCACTCGGATTGCTTAGACGTGAAGTAAAAGCGTATATTGGATCGTGTAGGCGATCGTCGAAACAGTAGGCAAGAGTAGAGAGAAACAGAGATAAAGAAACAGAGAGTAAAGAGAATTCCGTGTTAGCAGGTACAAAGGGACAGGGACTGGACCTATGTAAAGGGTGTGTGTTCAAAATATACCAAGCTGGCGCTTGGGGACGTGTCAGAGCTACTTAAATAGGTACAGGAAGTGAACAAGGGGACATCAGGGGCCATGAGACATGTAATCGAGATTAGTACCTTAATGGGGTAGGTGTAGGAGGGCTTCTTACGCGTGTCGGGGGAGGTTTTAGGAGTTACTCGTGTCGAGGGAAGGAAGGTGGTACTGAAGATGGTAGATGGCATGTCTTGGGGAGGTACGGAGGTGGATCGGTGCGGAGTGTGAGAACGTATGGCTGATACTGGGGCTGTCCTGGTAGTCACCAGGACATGAAGACATAGGAGGGAGCTATGGCTAACAGTCGAGGCATGACATCAACGCAGCTCCCGTTTTGTACCGGGGAACAAGAGCTGCGGATTAGTTTTCCGAATCCTCTTCAACAACTATAGAAGTTGTGCCGGGGGTTTCTTCAACCTCGGCAGCACGGCCCTTTGACTCCCGAGCCTTTCATTTGTTGCAGTCAGCAATCTGATGCTTACTACCGCAGAAGAGACAGATGTTGTTCTTCATCCTTCGTTCCTTCTCGGACAGGAGAACTTTCCCATCGGCACCGAGATGGTTGAAGGCGGGGCGTTGACCGCCGGATTGGCCGGAGTTCAAAGAGTTCTGGGGCTTACCATTGTTGTTAGGTTTACCTCCAGAGAAAGGTTTAGGCTTCGGCGTGAACGGCGCCGAAGAGCCCAATGGCTGAGAGTTGTTCTGCTGGTTAGTAGAACCAGCTTTGAAGTCTGAGGCACCCTTCTTCGGGTTCTGAGCAATGAAAGGCTTACCAGCCTCACGCTTTCTAGTTTCTTCGCGCTTCCAGTAGCGGTTGTCAATACGAAGAACTTTTTGATGATAATTGGCGAGGGTCGCCGGCTCGGGCAGACACGCCATTTCGTCCTTAATGCGTTCAGCCAGACCTCGTCCATAAGCCCATTTCAGGGCGGCAGAATCCCAGTTGGTACTGGCAGCCAGGGTGTTGAACCGGATGTTGTATTTCCGGATGTTCTCGGTTTCCTTCATCTTGAGGTTACCGAGAGAATCTTCGGTCTCACCTTGCGCGTCGTAAATGCCGAAATTGTCCTGTAGCTCTTTTACAAGGGCTTTGAAGGAGGACGTCCAGGCCGGCAGCGAGTTGAGATCCGGGTCGAGAATATCAGGGACAAACCATTCTTTGGCTGAACCACTGAGATACGAAAGAGTATAATTCACCTTCCGTTGGTCGGTGAAATACTTTGGTTGGTCATTGAAGACCAGGGCAAGATTGACGAAGAACGTCTTGAGTTTTCGGGGTCTGAACCGTCGAATACCTCTGGCTCCTTGACTTTGCTCTTAGATTCAGAGCTGTCAGAAGGTCGGCCGAGGGCGGCGAGGACGGTACCAAGGGTTTCAATGGAACCCTTGCCTCCCGAGAGAAGTTCCAACATAGCACGTTGCTCGTTGGGGATGTCAGGAGAGATTGGAGAATTTGGAGAGCGGGGTCCACCAGGTCCACCAGGTTCACTGGGGTCATCCGGCTCACCACGCGGTAAACCGCCAGAGTCGTCATCCAGGTCTTGGTTCTCAGGGTTGTCGACACCCGAATTGGCGGGGTCGACCGGAGGGTCTTGATCATCATGATCACCAGCATCCAAATCGAAATGAGGAGGTGGGTCACGGGGATAGTTCGAAGTAGCACGACGTTGGGGTTGTTTACCCGTACGGCAAGCTATGGCCTGAAGGATGGGGGAATCTTGTCGAGAAATAGATCGGCCCCGAGTCGGGGCCACCATGGGGGGTTGTCCACGACGAGGGGTCAGAACCTGAACAGGTTGTCCATCACCTGTGTATAAGGTACTATACTCGAACTGTTGATCCTCCTCCATGTCTTCAGGAAGAGTTGACGTAGTTGGAACTGTAGCTGGACCGAAACCGCAATTACGGCGACGTGGTTGACCGATAGTAGAAATGGATTCAGAGAAAGGGGCAAATGATTGGGCTGTAGTGAAGAAAGTGTTTTCTTCGGAGTTAGCTCTTGATTGAGCTCGGGTTTTCGGAGGCATAAAAAATGAAATGTCAGTACGACGTTAATGGATTGAGTTTAATTATACTGTTAAGATCATGTACACCATGTAACCGTGCTAGAGGCTACAAGGCGTCTAAGTGCGGAGGGTCGAATGGGACAGTAGTGAAGTTATTAACAACACCGCCGTTACGCCGTTAGTCCCCGGAGATCGAGAATAGAGAAGAGGATAACTAGGAGCAGCCAGGTCGGAGCGGCGGGAATGCCAACGACGCGGAGCGAACCAAAGAACTGGTAAGTCCTAAGGTTAGAGTAGTAAGTACTTCAAGGCAACGAGCCTGAAGACTAGAGAGTGACGAGAGTACAGAGAGAGACTCAAGTCAAGGACATTAAGAGAGTGATCTAAGATGATCTAAGGTGATAATTAAACTGAGGAACTACAGTAGCGTACAGGCAGTATTTATATCCACGGATCGGCGCATCGGTGCGGAGCACCAGACTAACTACTAGGAGCTATATGTGTAGTACCTGCAGGGTAAAGCGAAAGACAATAAGGAGAGACTAGAAGGAATGGGTATGTGTAGCAAGAAAGAACAATAAGGAGGAAATTACAATCAAGAGTATATCTCGGGATACTGAATGGCGGAGCGACGCGCCGAGGCATGGGCTTGACAACTTCCCGTACCTATATAAGTACCCTCATAGCATAAACATCCCTAGCTTGGTATATTTTGAACACACACCCTTTTGCATAGGTCCAGTCCCTGTCCCTTTGTACCTGCTAACCATACAGATTTCTCTTTACTCTCTGTTTTGTTATCTCAATCTCTCCACTTTCATCTCTCGACTCTACAATCATCTTCACAATCCAATATACACTTCTACTTCATGTCTAAGCAACCCGAGTGAGTCTTTGCACTCTCTCAACCAATATGTCTACCATTTCGGTGAGCCAACCTCCCCCAAACCTCCTCAAGCTCCCCAAGTGCTCCACGAGCCCTGGGATCTTGACTTAGGTAACGTCAAACTACGTGCCACTTCTCCATTACCACCTCCACCGCTCGAGAACGCCAGCGGCTAACCCCCCACTTCCCGGGACTCCTCCCCGGGCTTACACTCTATCGGTAGCTCTCCTATTTGGAGATTCACATCAACTACTAGCAATAACAATCCTATGTTGACATTCCTAGCCACTACAGTTCATACTACACAACACTCCGATGTCCCCTAGCTCCTGGTTATCTCTATCTCCACCAGTTATCATCCTAGGGACTCCTCAGGACCTTCTAGGAACCCCTTCAAGGGTCTCTTCTCTCAATCGGAACTATTACTAGGTCATTTCTGTCCTTGGTCGCAGTTCCCGTAGCTCCCTTCGAGCTCCAGCTTGCTGCTAGCACGCTACAACATAAATCCCTTATACCAAACCCACCCTTAAGACCAATTCTGACCCAGGTCTTACACATACTCATAAAATGTGACAACCACAGGTGATGACCACTCAAGCTCTACAACCGCAATTTGACCTTTACCAGAATCATGGTTGGGTGTCTTGAAATGATTACCCCAGAAGATAGCATCAACTTTGGACTGTTTGCATGTCAGTAAGTTATGAAGTAGAGGGTATTGATAGTACTCACAGGGAACATGTAATATCCCCATTGGTTAGAAAAATCACCTGGCTTATTCTTTGGCTGTTAAGATCATGTATACTGGTAAGCCGTGCCAAGGGCCAATCGGTAACTAAGGGCAGAAGCTATGATGGGACAGTGGTAAAGTTATTAACAACACTGCCATTATGCCGCTAGTCCCCGGAGATCGAGAGTAGAGAAGGGAAGAACCAGGAGCAGCCAAGCCGACGACGAGGAGTGAACCAAAGAACATTGAAGTCCTAATGTAGAAACAGAGAGTATCAAGGGTGATACGAGTTGTCTGAGTTGAAGAGAGCAATCTAAGTTGGTGAGGATAATCTAAGTTGATAATTAAACTGAGGAACTAAAGTACAGTACAGGAGTATTTATATCAACTACTCGGTGGCTCGGGGAGAAGTGCCAGACTAACTAATAGAGGCTGTACGTTTAGTACCGTCAGGGTAAGGAATAAGACAATAAAACTAGACTAAGGCAAAAGGGAATGTGTAGCGAGAAAGAACAATAAGATAAAAATTACAATAAGTCCCCAATCTTTGGAAGGCCGACAACGGCGGAAGGCGCCAAGCATGGTCTTGACATTGGCTTCCCAGGATGGTGGCCAACTTTATTGGCTGACATTTCTACCACCTCTATTGTACAATAGTATGTTCCTGTTGCCTGAACAGCTAGTCTATCAGGATCAATAGGAAGTGCTCCTACAGTGTTCAAACAGGACAGGACTGGCAGGACCAGAAGGATGGCTTTTCAGAAAATCATGGGTGTATGTTGGAAGGTGAAATAAATTGAAGGAGCAAGCGTAGGAGTAGGCTGACCAGCAGATAACTGAGATTAAGATATTCCAACAAGCCATATTTTATACATGCCAAAATCAAGGAACCCAATGTTACAACAATGCCAAACTGCGCTGGAAGATCATACATATGTGTGACCTGAATGGCCACCTCGGAGCATGGGCGCGGCCCTGAGGGCCCTTTAACCCATCCTTTAGTGCTACACACAACGTGGCAGTCTCTGCATGAGGATATCTTAGTTGGATAAAGCTGTAAAACACGGAGCCTCATATTTCTGACTCCTATGTAGAGTTCCACCACGAAAAGTCAGTGAAATGGATGCAACAGAGAAAGTTAAATTAATAAATTCAAAATCACATCCAACCTTGAATCATTTTTGACTAATTCAGTTTCAAATACTTCTCAAATGCTAATAATACAGTGCTTTCGAACTGGCCATCATTGAGGGCTTGAAGTCAAAGAATTCGGAATTACAGATGTTGGATGTCATTTATGTGAGATTTCAGGAAATATTGCTCCCTTGCACGATGCACATATACTATTCCTTTAAATGCTCTTCCTGAAACTTGTTCCAAAATCAGTGCCATGCCTCGAGGGATCATGGAAGAGCTTAAGAAGAATAAAAGAGGTCTGACAGTATAAGCAGGGTATGTCCATCTATTACACTTGATTCTGAGCAGTGCACCGGAAACCCTGAAAGGCACTGCCCATTTTTATTATTCTGGTTCATTTGATTACATAAGTATTTGCAAAATAATCAAAAGTTGTGCTCTACATCCTGGTCAATAATATCTCCTCAGCATATCTCCAGAATTCTTCATCACACATGTTCTCATTTAATTCAGGTGTGCTAATAACAACTCTTCTATCCTTCTTCTCCGCAGCTTGTAGGTATTCCACCATGTCATTGATCTCACTCACAGAAACATAAGATGATGGCTCCCTGAGATCAATGCAAATTACCAATACCTCTATGGTTTTCAAGAGTAATTGTATAAGTCTGCACAAATATGGTATTTGACCTGTAGCTCCTCGCTTGATTGGTTTGTACACACATGCAAAATGTGTGAATGAGAGCTTGTCCACCTCTCCAAAATTTCCGTAAGGTGTGTCCCATGGAAACCGCAAATGTGTTACAGTTTTGAGCACTGGCATACCAATTGTCGAAAGATGAAGAGGGCGTAATGGTCCAAGGATGGTAAGCCAGGGAGTGCCACTAGGAGGGTTCAAGTTGAACAACCAGTGGGCTTTCATTTGTGGGACAATGACACTATGGATGTTGATACAGAGCTCGGACATAATTTGTCCAAGTTCTGCAGTGAATATTCCCATGTATAGGGTCTTTAGGTAGAGTGCAAGCTGTTTGCCTCCAAAGTTCTTTGCAGTAGTTCAATGTCCAAGTCAGTTCGGAGATCAATGGAGCTGTATAGGATAGGGGTAATCCACAGATTGACTGCTTTTGAAACACGAGCAAGTGATATACCTGTATGCTTGTCTTGAGCTGCGTATCTGGCAATAATTTCAAACAGCTCAATGGGGGTGTTAATAGTAGTAAGAGTGCACTGGGAGCCGCCATTAGCTCAGTGAGCAAATTCCATATGCACATTCACAGACCTTCAAGACCATTGTGAAAATTTACAGCATAGAGTTGAATATGCCCAATTTAAATTACTGCACATGGGGGAAATGTATAAATATCCATCACTAATCAGTATGCAGATTTGATTGTAAATAAATACATGACCTGCTAGGACCTGCCACTGTGATGTTGTGGATTGATTTTAGCCTGCCAGGTGGTATTGGAGACGGGAGATTGGATTGACCGCCCTGTTCAGGACTCAAAACAGAGATAATGTTGAATTCTCAATTCCTTTATCTGCGGATCATATGTGTATGCTCATCATCAATCAGCATGCAAATTTGCTGTGAGTGGGTTATGAAATAACTGTTGGCTGATGGTGGAGATGATTACTGGACAGACCACCCTGTTTGGAACTCAAAACAGATGGAACATTAGCGTAACATAAATTATTGTGGGGGATGCTGAGAGATGTGCGGGTAAACTAAAACAGAGCACGAGGTCCTCAAATGAGACCTTGCCCCCACAAAACAGCATATGTGGGTCAAGGGAGGATGGTATGTTCAAACTTGGGTACCCACTGTTTTCCATCAGGTAGGGGTCATTGGATAGATTTTAGCTAATTTTGGAGTGTTGAGAAGGTCTAAAATCAATGGCAATGGGTAGCAGTTTTTCTTGGTGATATGATTGAGACCACAAAAATCTATGCAAAGCCAAAGTTTTCCATCCTTCTTTGAGACAAAAAGGACCAGAGCACCATGAGGTGAGGAAGAAAGAGGAATAGCACTAGTAGCCAGCTGTTTGTCAATAAAGTCTTTTGGAGCAGTAAGCTCCTTTTCAAACAAAGGGTAAATTTGACCAAGAAGCAGCAAAATGCCTTCTTCCAGGTCAATCTTCAGGTTGTAGGGTCTATGTTCAGGCAGAGAATCTGCAGCAATCTTGTCAAAGATATCTGTAAATGAAGTATATTATTCTGGAATGGGAGATGGCAAAGGAGGGACATCAGGAATGGTAGAAGAGCAATTGGCAGCACAGGCTGCAATCTTAGAGTGTATAGCACAAAGTTACCTGACCTATTGGAATCCAATTTGAATTCCTGTATGTTCAATTAGGCTTCAGACTCGGAACAATTGCTCATCAAGAGGGAGCAGTCCTCCAAGCTTTTCAAGCAATAAAAGTGACATAGGTCCGAAGTCAAAAAATTCAAGTGAGCTAAAAAAAAAACAGTGTTCAGTGGTGTTCAATCCTAAGTGCAAAGCTATTTAAATTGTTGCTTTTCACCGAAACTGAAAAAAGCCATAGCACTGTGGGATAGACGAGCCCTGCAAACATTTCATTCCCTTATACATGATTGCTTCTTTTGTCAAATTTTCACTGCAATATTGTTTTGCAAGCTTGACAACCATTGGAGGAATGTTATACCCCAGGGTTTCATTTCCAACAGGTATGAAGCATTCACAGTCGAAAACGGTACTGGTCTTACCCTCAGATAACATGTTCCCCAAACGGATCTGAAGAGACAAATTTGTAGGTGTGGGGATTTCAAATGGTGGATCAGGATATGGCTCGCAGAAGTCGGAAAAAGTCCGGTTCTTGATCTTCGTGGCGTAGTCATCGAGAACTCCGGTTTCCAAAGAGGGAACACTCTGCCGCTGCAAGACAACTGGAATGCTAGGGCCTTTCCAAGTTTCATTGGGTGTGCTGATCTCGCCGGATATAATGATAATGGCGGAGATAGCGTTGACTGGCTTATAGCGGGTGGGTCACCAGTGGACTGTGCATTTTCTCAAACAAAAGGATATACATACTAAGTAATTTGCCATTGCGTTGCAAAAGATGTGAGCCCAGATGGTCACTCCTATAAGAGAGTAGTCCGAATCACATGTCACTGATCACAATTGTTTCCATTTCAAATTCCATGTGAAAATCATCCGGAATAGGTTCAATGTGGGTCCTCGATACTACTACTAGTGCAGTCGCACATACTTACCAGAGTCCGAGAACAATAAAAGATGCTGTGGGTCTTGCACTGAATTATAAACAAGGATCTTCTACATAGAGAATGTTCGGGAATGTGACTTACCCTGGAGACGGTGTGGCTCGTGGTTACTGCAAGAAGTGTGAATAGTTAATGATATGACTCCGCACTATACCTAAGTGAGCTGTGTTGAAACCTGAACTACTTCAAGTTGAAATATATTTCATAACTGTATGAGGTGTAGAATTGATATTGTAACAACACAGAATTAAATGAAACTAATGTGTTATTCGAACTTGAGTCCATAACAATAACTTTACTATCATTCCCATGGTTCAACAATACAACCAAAGGGAACATTCTTCAAAACTCGGGGCAGGTAACTATAATAATAAGTGTTAACACCCCCTAAATCTTCAGCAGTCCTATAGGCACGATCCAGATCAATGAGTCTCCATCGATATGACCTGCCAGATATCGGAGATCGGAGACTCGGAAGTCCACCTTGCTCTTGGCTCAAAACACAGAGTATGTTAGCATAACGTAGATCATTGTGGATGATGTGCAGGGAAGCTAAATCAATGCACAAGGTCTCTAATTCGGATCTTACCCCCACAAAACAAAGCTGGTGTGAGTTTAATGTGATGGATGATGAAGTATCTACCACGCACTCTGCTCCATTGGGTAAGGGCTTACCAAGAGTGAGATGTCCTCCAAGCTTCTCAAGGAGTAAAAGGGACATTGGTCCAAAGTCAAAGAAGTCAGTTGAGCTGAGGAGCTGTTTCAAGAGGCAGCCACAGTACCAACTACACAATCCTTACCGAAACTGGAAAAAGCCATAGCATCGGGGTATAACAGAGCCTTGCAAGCATTGAAGACCCTCATACATGATTGCTTCTTTGGTCATATCTTCACTATGGTACTGTGTTGCAAGCTTTACCACAATTGCTGGTATTTGATATCCTAGTGTCTCATTGCCACAAGGAATCGAGCATTCACAGTCAAAGACCATGCCTGTGCGCCCTTCTGATATCATTTTCCCCAACCGGATATGGAGTGAAAGGTTCCCAGCTGGTGGAAGGTCGAAAGGTGGATTGGGATGTGGCTCAAGGACATCTAACCTGTGGAAGTTTTCAGGTCTCTTTGCATAATCATCATCGAGGATTCCGCTTTCAAGAGATGGAAGGGCTGGGCGGCGCAAGACAACTGGTATGTCCGGTCCTTTCCAAACATTTTCAGGGGTACTGATTTCGCCAGATATAATGATAACGGCAGATACAGCATTGAGGGGCTGATAATGGATGATTTGGTCAATTCTTGTAACAGTTGAAAAAGTCAAAGACGGACCAACATATTGTCCATATTTACTAGAATGGTTGTGGCGAAGAAGAGAGAAGTAACCGTCACACGTGATACCGTATAATATAGCTATTGGCAGTGATTCATAATAAAATCAACCTCGAAAGTCGAGAATAACTTGAAAAGCTGCAACAGATTCCAGATGAATTACAAACATTCCGATGCCCCCTTTCCTTCCTCAATCGTTCGCCGCACCTCCCGTTAGTCACCAATATTAAATTAACTCCTGCGTACTTGATTCATCGTCAAGCCTTCCTACATAGCTGCAAATGGCTTCACCTCTGCGTGACGTGAGATATACTCGGAAGTCATCGAACATATTGGCGAATGCAATGAGCCACTAGTCATAATTAACGCACAGTAGCGCCCCGGAAAAATATTGATAAGTCGTCGAGTATATCCAAATATGCTAGAACATGGATATGTGAATGAGTGAAATGCTGGTCTAAGCAAATTAATGGCCATTCCAGACAGATGAAGGAGGAATGGAGAATAAGGTTACATTTGTGGAACCAAGCGGCGGGTTCGTGATACTGTAACAGCAAGCGATTGCGAACGAGCACTGGTGACTTTCGTCGTAACGCTGATGAAAAACGATTTTGCTTCTCCGAGGGTGGGATACAATGGGTCCACATTGAACGCAAACCATCAGCAATCATCAACCACAGTCGCTGAGTGGGAGAAGCCAGACAGAGCCATTAGCCGAAAAAAATCCGCTCATAATCAGTCCTTGGTTTACATTGAAAGCACGTACCGAATGAACCAACTTCAGGTGCAGCTGGTTCAAAACTTCTTCACATCGATGTCACTCTCCGATTATGATCCGTCTCCATTCTGAAGTGCAAGCTGGTGGACCGCGGTAAAACCCAGTGACACCGTCTTCATCTTGCCAACCGCTTTCAACGTTCCATACACAATATCAATGTTCATAACTACTTCCACGACAGGAGCACAAGCAGCTGCCCCACTGTAATGACTCTTTAACCTCCATGTCGTCGGTGTCATAATTATTATGGAGGTCAGTCGAGGTATTTGTGAAGGGTAAGTCGAGGATAGACATAGATCTGGATTAATTGAATGAATAGGGTGAGTAAGTTTATGGATGGTATAACGAAAGCCAAGCTCACCTGGGTGCATCCTGTTCTTCTCTTTTTCGGAAAAAGTCAGAATTGATGAACGAGGAAGGAAAGAAAAAAATACTGTGATATGTCTATATAAGTGCTCGCCAACATGATCGGGCGTCTGTATAGGATGGCTCAATCTTTCCCTGATCTTTCAAGGTGAAATACAGCTATCAAGTATTGAGTTCCCTCCTCTCAAAAAATTGTGAAATCTGCTAATAGTTGTGCTCATTCACTATCACCCGATTATCACTCGACTGACTGCGTTGGCCCTTGGTCCTTGGACTGAACTCATATTTGTGAGCCTGGAATATGAGGCTCAAAGTCTTCTCGAAGAAGACTTACTCAATCAGGGTGAACTTTGCCAAGTGAGCATTCAACACCTGCCTCAGGCTCGATAGACCAGTCGTATCCGAGGTGATATATGATCCCAATTCTTCCCAGACATTCAAAGATGATTGGTGGTAGCTCAAGCTTTCCGCATCGAAATTGCAGTCGTACATCCAAGTTCTTCAATTCTTCAAGAAACATCATATTTCTACCTGGTATGAAACTTTGAACTTCAGAATGACCTATTGGGTGGCTAGTATTGTCAGATTTTTACGCAGGTGAAGCCATATATGCAACTGTCTAACCTCATTTAAATTCTGTAGGTTGTTAGCCTTGATCAACTTCAAGTACAGACTGCATTCTTTGCGCCCTCAGTTTGGCAACCAAACGGACTTGCACAGTCCGCAAACAGCACAAATTCTTCTCCATTACAGATGAAGATATATGCATTGCCGTTGTTGACGCTAGCAGTGTTTGCGCACCCTACATCACCTGTACAAAATCAAAACATTATATGAGAACATGACAAGGACAAAGGAAACAAGGTCGAACTCATGATGACGCAACGTACCAGCTTGATCAGCAGGGCAAGGTTCGCCTACGTCTTGAGCGAATGAAGCCCCAATGAAGAACGAGAATGCGAGGATAAGCGAGGTGTTTGAGAAGAATCGCATGATGGGTGAGGTAGAACTGGAGATGAAGTAGCTCCTTGTCTCAAGTTCTTGCCCAAACTCTGAAGGTTTTATACACTCAGGCTCGGAAGTGGCATGGAGCTAAACACTGTTGGAATCAGTAGTCACCTATCCGCATTAGATAGTCGCTGGTCGAATGAGATAGTACTAAGTAATTCGAGTAAGTTGCGAGTAAGTAAGTATCCACCTTCTCCGGACCTGGACTATTGCTTGTTGTCAAATTAATGCCACTCAATCTCATCCCAGATATCTGTTTTTACTGGAGACGTTCTTTGCATCTCAGTAGAATTTTGAGGTAGAGTTGAAGAATAATAAGATGACCTCATCCCGAGCTCGTCTACACCTATTTTTTTTGAATATTTGCTTAGATTTGAATCTGCGTATGCTATCATGATCTATGCCTGAAATTTTGGACCCCATTTTGCATTTAATTCATGAGTTCGATGGAGCCGTGTAAAGAAGAGTGATGCATGATGCATCGGAGCTCCAAAGTCAACACTGGAGTAGCTATGAGTTGTGGCATTGTAAAAATATTGCGGCAAGGATGCGGAATTATTAATAGACTATGAGGGTACACAATCTATGATTGTACTAAAAAACGTTAAATTATTTTCAAAAAGTATTGATATAAAGTGACTACTCGAGAGACTACTACTAACCTTTTTCAGTCAAAATGATTTATGATTGCCTGAGACCTTCGCCGTTGAGTGAGGTTCAATCCGCACTGTCAGGAGCTGAAGCAATCTTACTGGAACTGGTGGATGCACGGCGAGGAAGTTAGCACAAACGTTTTCCTCATAAAGCGCATTAATGCCACATATATACATTCTAGCACAACGTTCCCCATCCCGTTCTTGTAAAGGGGATCAGAATTCTTTCAATCTTTTCCTTAGTACAAACGGTACCCATTCCGTCCTTCAAGTCATCATCTCCAATGCATCGCAGCTAGCAGAGAGGTTGTCACCTTGCAATGTTACCTTAAATGACCTCGCTTTGCATACTCAAGATCACATCAAAGCATAATAATCCTTCATGTTGAACTCAGTTGTGGCTCCTTGTTTGAGGCTTGTCACCTATGAGCGAACTTGTTTCAATCAACGCCGTCGCCTACAGGTATTCTGAGACATTGTGTTATTAAAATGAAGACCCGCCGTTCAATGCACAACGACTTTTGAAATTGAGTCCGTGCCAGTGAAGTCACGGAGTAGTCTGGTAAACCAAGCTTTGACATTCCGCGTGACTGAATTTTTCTCTGTTGTCTCTAATGCTCATCAGCATCGATATATCAACACAGGAAACTTCTGTCGCCGTGACTCGCGAATCGTTTTCTAGGCGTCATATATCATATCCAGTCCTACAAAACAGTGAAGGTAAAAAACCGACAACCACGAACCGGTGGTTGAGAGACCAAAAACGTGTTCCAATACTAGACTCCTTTCCAACTCGGCTTCTGAGGCGGATGATACTACAACTTCCAATACCAATCTGGTCCTGGGGTCAACAAGCGGTCACGACGATGACGACGACAATTGGAAGATGCGGTTGCGGTTGCGATTGCAGTGTCAGGATCAGAGAACCGTGGATAGATCGCGATCTCTGAGAAGCGATGTTCAATCAACAACTGCTCAATGGGTGTTTACCCATATCGAGTGCACTGCAGCGGCGGATGAAACACGTTACCAGTGGCTAATTACTACTACGTTTGCGGATGTGATGAGGACAAGTGGGAGTGGTTTGCTATCTTGGGAGCGTCATGTGAATATATGAGTTTTTATTCTTCCTTGTCCTCCTTGCTTCCGGTGTGCAACTTGAGCTTGAACCTGCACCTGCTTGACTTTGCTGGTTCAGAGGACAATCCAGAGAAGTTGAAGCAGAGCTTAACCGCCTTCTGCGTTGAATGACAGCTCGGATTCCACATCGTTCATGCAATCTCACCCGTCTACTGTCCGACGCCCTACGTAACACTTTCTTACCATTGTCCAGTCATCTCGTCCAAATTGTGAGGTGTGTTCAACTTGGGGTACTGTTTCCTGATTTCTACTTGATTTCATACAGCTTTGCTTCCAGAGCTCCGCTAGCACTACCCACAAATGTCCGCGATCCGGCGGTCTTTTCGTAGTCCTTTGGTACTGGGGTTTCCGGTAGTGACAGTGGTAGCGGTGGTAGACGTGTTGGTGTCGTGGCTCCACTACTTCCCATACAACCTCCAACACAACCTACAATACTGACCTTGCACTCTCTATATCTTCCACCACCACCACCACCACCTCCCATCCAACCCATCTGACTCTCCAAACTCGCCTTATTCGTCCTCCTTGTATACTTCCTCCGGCCCGTTCTATTCTCAGACTCCACAGGGACACCAAGTCCTCCTCCTCCTCTTCGTTTTCGCTGTCGTTGTTACTCGTTCTTATCCTCTTATCCAGTTGACACTTATGGCGTGGAGACTGAAGCTTGAAGCTTGCAGACGCGTCAACCTCTCTCGGAGATGTCATCATAGTGGAGTTATCTCGTTCACACTTCGCGACCACGACGAAGGAGGCCCGATGATGAAGCAATAATGTCAGAGTCAATTCAAAGTAGTATTGTAGTGGTCAACGGGAGGTGCGATACACGGGTTGAGTAAAAGCAAATGCCGGCAGTTCTGCACATTTCTTGATTTGTCTCCTTTCCTTCTCAACTTCCACTAGCCTACAACATCGGTTCAAAATATTGTTAACTCCGTCAATGACTAATGTTGACTATGTCGTTTCGCCACTTAGCTTTCGTGAGTCACTTCTCATAAACTTCATGTCATGGAGGTTTATCGGGGTAGGTAACAGTGTCAGTATAGTATAACCTAATGAAAATGCCTTTGAGTTTCATGAATGGTCTCAGCAGGATATTCCACATATCATTGGAGATAGTCTTGCGAGCCAAAATCCACGATGAATCAGAGAAATTATCACTGATGAGAACTAATCTGGGTAGGGGATACACAATGGAGATTTGACAATATTCTTGAGACAAGAACTGGTAATCACCTGTGCTATCATCTACGTACACAGTTCCACTGGCACTTGCATGGGCGTCGCGCTCTGTCGCGCTTCCCCCATCTAGCCAATCAGCGTCATCGAACACGCGCGCGCTGCATATCAGATACTAAGGGAATTCTTCGCCACAACCGCAACCATCATTCTCCAACCGATCTCGAAGCTAAACAATAGATAATGTTGATGATATATTGGTTTTAGTTATCACCTAATGTCCTGCCCCATTATGAATGGGCATGCTTCAGTCATGGCTGCAGCAGCATCTTGAGACGTTATGTGTTATGTGAAGACTCTCCGCTCCACTACATATGCACAGCAATCTTTGAAATTGAGCAATATTCATGGGAGTCTGGTAAAACCAGCTTTGACATCCCACGTGATTGCATTTGCATCTTTTTCTTAACGCTCATCAGCACAGTGCACCCTTTCCCTATTCTTTAGTCGGTCTATTCGTGATTCAAAAACACCAAACGTGAAGACTGAAGAACGCGAAGTGGAGCGACGGATTTGTACTAGAAAACGTATTGCGGGCTACGGGTTTAGTGGACCACTGGAGCAGCAAGTCGATGGGGTCTTCAACCATTTATACGTCTTTGAATGTACCCACTGTCATCACATCTCCCTCTGTGAACTGTCTCCAATGGTCCGAAGATGGTCAAGCGTTTTTCACTTCGAAATCTGCTGTTTATATCATGGTACGGAATCCGAGCAAGATTGACAAGGGTTTTTTTTGTTTGAGTGTGAAACTAATCGCATTTTTCGTTCTTCTTCTCAAAGACTCCCGAACACGGTATCAACTTTGACCTCGACTCCGTTCTGAAATCGTCTGTTGATGAGGACACGGATGATAACCCTTTGCTGGGATGGTTTAGAACTATGATAGCGATTGATAAAACTGACGCGTGCAGGTGGACTGATTATTCGCAAGGTAAGGCACATGCGTGGGTTTCTCTTATATAACGTTTACGTTGACATAATTCATCACTTGTCGTCGAGGATAGATTGGAGTGCAACGTCCTTGGGTTCTATGGATATTAGTGTCTGGGCTATAACGCTTTCACCGAGCCAATTAACACCGGATGCGGGGTGAGCTGTCTTCCGTTCCTGTGTCTTTTGTTACGTTTTGAGCTTTCGCGTCGTCGTCTTCTCTCTAGATGCATCCTCGCTATACTCAGTAGCAATATGGACTTGACCCTATGGATAGCCGGTAAAAATGCTGTGAAAGGTGAATGGAAAAAGGTATATATCAAATGGATGTCATTTTTTATTTGCGGAGTGATGACTGACATGCTGAACCATTTTTTCTATGTCTGTCTCTCCGGAAGATCGCCTGTGTAACGACGATGTTATTGGATCATTTTATGAAAGACACCTCTCTTTCTGCTACCGCTAACACCATTGCTGCCCAAGTCCTCTGTCAGTGATCTTTTTGTCCATCACTCACTATATAATGATAATGTGATATCACAGGCATCGATTGGTCCTTTCAGCCGAATTTCGCACTTTCACCTGCACCTGGATTGGATAATTCCTTCTTGGTATGCGGAAACAGGGCTGGTACACTCTTGTTCATTAGGTTCGTTTATACATCATTCAGTGCAAATGCCGCATTTGAATGAATGTTTAGACATGCGGACGGAAGCAAAGACAAGATAAGCCTCGAGTACAAGCTCACCGTGACAGATCGGTGGATTTTACAGGTCGCTTTTTCGAAATGGATACTTGTTCAGCCTTTGACATGTAAGTTTGTTATGTAGGATCAGATTACTGACTCATATATCATCATCCAGGTATCGCTCTCGTAGCCTATTCAACTCCAGATGGCACCATTGGGTTTGTCAGAGTCACACAGACTCTTCGGCAAACGGCGAAGCAAACTCCGTTTGCGCTACCGTTTACTATGTCCACTGCATTCGAACAACTCGAGACGAAGGTGCTGGATACCCGAAAGGGAGCACTTACGGCGTTGAAGTGGGTTGATTTACCTGGGCGTTTAGTATGTTGTCTCTAATAATTTCTTGTCTATGTGATCTTCATTGACCAACAAACTTGTACTCTATTTTTCCCTTCTCTATCCTACCTTCCCCTCCTCTTTTCCCCATTTCGTTCCAAAGCCAATCTTAGCATATACTCGACCTGGGACGGTTCATCTCTGGTCTCCGTCCGACCCCTCCCCGTTTTCCATCTCCCATCCCACTTTTACCACCACGTTATATCACTCTCCATGGTCAGGCGTCCAAACCCTAACGCTTGAAACCCCCAAACAATTCTCCATCGACTCCTCCTCTCTCCACCAATCAACCGGTATGCAGTATATCAGCGCCCGAGACGCCCTAGTCCTGTGCCTCGTCGATGGGTCATTTCACGTCGTGTATGGCATCGCTGGAGTTGCTTGTTCAGTCCCGATACTGGACTATGAGAATGTTGCTGCTACGGGCGTGAGGACAACAAATGTAGGTATGGCTGCGGTTGCGGTGGATGATAGACCACGATTTTTTACAAGCGAGAGTCTATCGACGACTGCTCGCGGGGTGTTTGTTCGTATTGAACGGGCTGCTGCTGCTTCTAATTCTAATTCTGCGGGGGTTGGAGGAGGCGCTGGTACGTTTGCGGATGCGATGAGAACGAGTGGGATGGTTTGTTATGATGGAGGTCTTGGGACTGTTATGTGGATACATGAGTGAGTTTGTTAGTTTTTTCTTCCTCCATCCACTCATATCCCCTCAAGACCCACCCGTCCCGCAGATCTCAGCTACAAACACGACGCGAAACATAACAGCATCCTTACCGTGACAAGGCTTTGGGATGGGGAGGATTCTGATGAAAACGTATTAGGTGCTCTCCGGAGGGTTTTGAGTGACTCGCAACTCGGTGTGTCTTGTTAATGAAATTGAATTGGTAGATAGATCAGTACTCACTGAGATAGGCCCAGCACCTTTACACCACCTCCGCCCCATCTTTTTCTACCTTAGACAACGAACGAGGCTTGCACGCTTACATGATCGTTTACTTGAGATTTTGGAGATTGGTGATAATGAGGGTGGAACGGAGCAACCACATCAAAATACTACCAATGCTCACCAAGATCCCATGAATATACACCTAGACCTTCGAAACAGTCTGAAAAGACATTTATTCGGCGATGAACAGTTGATGCGGTTGAGGATGAAATTGTCCTTAACGGATTTTGCATGGGTGAGTATGGTATATCTAGGATGTTGATGATGTGGGCTGATTGAATGTTTTCTTTTCCCCTTTCTCACCCCCTTCCACTGCTTCTCTCCAATTAGAAATTACTCTCCCTCGACACCATCAAACAATCCCAATATGGCGCAATAGCCCAACGTCTCCTCGCACAAATATCTCATCAAAATCTCAAAGTAGTTATTCAGCATTTGATTGGTGTTATTAGTGTTACTGGCAGAGTTAGTAGTGGGAGTAGAGCGATTGGTGTGTTTGTTTTTTTTGTTTTTTTCTTCTTTTTCTTCTGATTCAATCAATCCACACACCTATAGCACCCAACATCCCCTTCATCCTCCGGCTCATTCTCCAATCTTCCCTCCCATCCTCCTCGCCGTCCTCCATTTCATCATCTTCTCCCCCATCCCCGGAAGACTTGTCATTGATTGCTGAAGGCCAAAAACTATTGGAGGCAGTGAATAGAGTTCTACCTCAAGGACATACCAACAATTACCTTAGCCTAAGTGAAACATGTCCTGCATGCGGAGTTCAGGTGCCGTTCCAAAACATAATCAATGCAGCATGTGAGAATGGACATACGTGGTGTGAGTGTTTTGTTGTTAGGGATTTCTTTCAATTTTCTGGCGGTATCATTGATGATGGTCATGTGATCTTTCAACCCACTCTCCTCTTCCACTTCTCCTCTTTGCTGTATGGGATGAGGATGTCAAAAAAAAAGATAGTTTTTCATGATTTTGACTTATTTGCTCTGATGACTCCGATTTGTTCCCCTGATTTATTTGACACACACACATATATGCACATACCCTCCAACAGCTCGATGTTCCATCACAACGTTTATACTATCTACGGCACATGTGCGGACGTGTATTGGGTGTATGCGGAAGGCGTTTTGGCCCCCAGCTTTGGAGGAGTTTAGAGGACAAGAGAAAAATCTGTTTACCAAACACAGCTCTCCTCATGTGGTCTCTGAAAGCTGGTTTGTGGAAGAGCTACTGGAAGCAGTACATAGATGTTTGTTTTGTGGGAATGCATTTGTTAGTGTGTTGTAGGTGCTTGTAGGGTTCCAGGTGTATTGTAGGGTTGTAGATAGGTGCGATGGTGAATGCAGATTGATGACAACCATGGTCTATGTATGCACCTTGCATGTCACATGCAAGGTGTTCAAGTTCATTCACATTCCTTTATCATATGTGATATACACACACATATATATATACATCTGTTTAGTATATACTGCCAAATTATGGAAAAAACCAAGTTATTTACCTGAAGACTCTTCCACTAATAATTTACCTGTGCTCTACCAGTAAACAAGTCACCCACACAGTCACATAGTATATTGCACCTATCATATGGCAATGACCCTGTGTCCCAGCACTGAAACAAGTTATTAGGGTCAGCTAGTGCCTAGTAGCTCCATTACACACCATAATTAGGCCTATATGATTGTTATTCTACATGTACACCTACACTTTGTGACATACTCTCTGAAGCATTTGCATGGGCTAATTGTGTATTTGGAACAACAGGTTCCTTGCATGCATTACAACACCTGAGACATGATACACTCACCAAACTGCTGGATAAAAGTACAGTATATGACCTACTGTGAAGAAGAGCCCAACACAATGCAAGCAAAGACTGTTCTTGATGTGAAACATGCTCAGTACTTTATCCACTGGATCTTTCTTTGGTCACTGCTTTTGAAAGATATTCCTTCTCTAGTCACCTGTCACAAAGTGGCAACTCATCTGACCTCGATGTGCTCATCCGCTACAAAGTCGGTTTTGTTTTTCATCTTACACTTTAGAGCAGTGGTAATAGACAATTGGGTAGTGTGATCTCTGCACATACACGAGGAGGCTTACCTAAAAATGGCTTTGAGCTGACCTTTGAGGTCCCACCACCCGTGAATACTATCTCCCTTTAAAAGTCATATTTGCTTGGGGAAATGATACTGGAAGACTGTATGATCTTCCAATGTGAAATCACATCACTTCGGGATATTCTGATTGTGGTGCATTTGCAAGATTACGAGGATTTGACCAATGTTGACCTTTCCACTGTAACCAACAAAGCTCATTGATCTGGCTCCGCAATAACCATCAAATTGAGTGGAAGGAATGTCCAAGGAAAAATTTAGGAAATAATATCATCTTAGATAGATTTTGGACAGGCCATAATCTATCTATTTTGTGAGATGGTTCTCGATATTTACAGAGGTTGTTTCTTTGGCATAAGGGTTAGTTTCAGCTCCGGTAAAAACTATGAGTATGGAGCATTTATTTGCCATTTGTTCGGATCTCAATAGTTCTTTAGCTCAATTGATTGCTTTACTTCGGGTAGCATATATCACACTATCTTTCGGGAAGCTCGGTGGGCTTCTCGCCCTTGGTGAAATGACTTTTTTCCAATGACTCCACCCAATGGAACACAGTAGAGCTTATTGGCAGCAAATTTAGAGGGGATTTGATTGGCTAAGAACAGCTCCAACAGGCTCCAACCAATTCAGTTCACGTCGAAAAGTGATTTTGCTAATGAGCTCTAGTGTATAAATGAACTTGGAGAAATTGTCCTCCCGTGACCCCCTCTGAACTTGTTTTGTGGAGGCAAGGTCCCCCAGGTCCCATTTGGACACCTTGTGTTCTATTTCAGCTCACCTATGCCACAATAATTTTGTCAAGTTCTGAATAGGGTGGTCTGTCCAGTGACCATCTCCAACATCAGGCAACAGTTATTCCATAACCCATTTATATCAAATTCACATCCTGATCAATAATAAACAAACAAATATGGAGAATCATGTAAAGTAATTTAAATTGAGCATCCTCAAACTTTATGTTGTAATTTTTCCCAATGGTCTTGAAGGTCTGAATATGCATATGGAATTTGCTCACTGAGCTAATGGTGGCTCGCAGTGCACTCCTACTACTATTTTGAGCTGTTTGAAACTATTGCAAGATACGCAGCTCAAGACAAGCATACGGGTACATCACTTGCTTGTGTTTCAAAAGCAGTCAATTTGTGGATTACCCCTATCCTATACAGCTCTATTGATCTCCGAACTGACTTGGAATCGAATTACCGCAACGAACTTTGGAGGGAACTTCAGGCCAACAGCTTGCACTCTACCTCCAAATATTATACACATATTCACTGCAGAACTTGGACATATCATGTCCAAGCTCTGTATCAACATCCATAATGTCATTGTTCCACAAATGAGAGCACACTGTTTGTTCCATTTTAGCCCACCCAATGGAGTTCCTTGGCTCACGATCCTTGGTCCACTGCGTCCACTCCATCTTTCAACAATCACTATCCCAGTATTGAAAACTGTAACACATTTGCGGTTCCCTTGGGACACACCTTACGGAAATTTCGGAGAGGTAGACAAGCTCTCATTTACACATTTTGCATGCGTGTACAAACCAATCAAGCATGGAATCACAGGCCATGAGTATTTACAAAGCCTTATACAGTTGCTTCTGAAGATACGAACTATAAAGGTGTTAGTATTTTGCATTGATTTGAGAAAGCCTTTGGTGCATGTCTCTTCAAGCGAGATCAATGGCATGGTGGAATATCTGCAAAATTTCGAACAGGAAGATAGAAGAGTTGTTCTTTGCACATCCAAGTCTATGGAATTGGTGGAGATGTGCAACAAAGAATTCTGGAGATATGCTGAGGAGGTGATATCACTCAGGATGTAAAGCACATGGGGTAGCATCAAGCCTAATCAATCAAGGCCCAGTCATTGTTATTCCTCTGACCTCCAATGAATGCAAGATGATGGACAACTGTACAGATACTCCGATGACTGTATTACAAGTCAATCCAGACATTGCAACTAATCTCTGCATCCTTCTCACATGTGATAAGAAACTGGCGGGTTTATCATATCAATATGACAACATGTCCAGCAATGATTCTCCTGGTTAAACTATCAGTACAGGTCTCAGTTACCCTTGGGGTTGCCTTCATGGCAACACATATCTCCAGACTGGCCATGCAGGTCACTTCATACTATGTGATCTTCCAGTGCAGTCAGGTATTATGCTTGCATCGGATTGTTTTCAGTATGATTTACTTGTTACCAGCTCTTTGCTGACCAACATCCATCCATGATTGTTTACAAAGCCATATTCCTTGGCCTATCTCATGCTTGACAATGACTTAACCAACTAGCAGCGCGGGCAAGAGAAACATACTGTCATGTTATAGAGGTAGTACCAATGTCAACCAATCAAGTTGGCCATCATCCTGGTAAACCAAATCATAAGCTAGGCAAATTTTCCAACCAATGGGGACATTATAGGATCAATCTGCGATCCAAGGGACCTATGTCTTTCAGTCAGTTCAAATAAAGAGATTAGGGACAATTGCTTACATCCATTACCTATTGCAGATGTGGACCCTTCAGATGGGGCAGCATTTTCAAAACCTTTTTTTGTCGGCTAACTTTCAGAGAGCAGCTGAGAGCGCTTTCCAGCAGCCGAAGCACCCAGAGCAACTTAAGATTTCTCACAGGAAAAAAGTCAGGTCACTAGTAAACCTTTGACTCAATTGGCCATTGTTGCGGTAGATGGCTTGAAAAGGGTGACAAAAAGAATGTTGAAATATACAATGGGGCGAATTGGCAGGGGGATCAAATCCAAAGTGTGTACTGTAGCACTGGCTCTACAATCTGTGGCAACATAGGGTGGGCAATTTTAACTACATATATACAATTATACAGACCAAAGGGCCTGACTGAGGTATATAATGCTGTTAACAACCTTGTCTACTCTCTTTCTGCAATGGCTACTTCAACATAGCTCCAGAACTCTTCATCATCCATTCCTTCTACTAGATCCATGGATCTCACAACTAACACCCGTTTGTCCTGTCTCTCCAACTGGTTGAGATTCTCCAAAGTCTCCTGAATCTTGTCCTGAGTTGTATATTTATACTGGCCCCTTAAATCAACACAAACTACCACAGCTTGGATTTGTGTATCCAACAACTTTGCCAAATTGTACGGCAAGAATTGATGCATGGTGATGTGATCAATGGGCCAGTAACAGCATGAAAAGTGCGTCAGATATAATTTATGGACCTGCGGTGAGAATTGTTGATTTGGAGTATCCCGAGTACAGCGCAGGTGAGTCACTGTCTTCATCACTGGCAAGTTATAGCCATGGACTACCCGAAGGAGACCAGTGATAGTAAGCCAAGGAACACCACATTTTGGGTTGAAATACAGCAGTTCATGGAAAGTGCTCTGGGGAACAACAACCATTGTAATATTTGTGCACAGAGCTGACATAAGCCTTCCAAGTTCTGCTGTAAATTCATCCATGTACACATGATTGATATGAGATGCAAGGGCTGATCCAGATTCTCCAAGGTACGTTGCAGTAATGACACTTGGAATTGTGTTAGGAGATGAACCGTTTTGTATAGGCCAGGGGTGATCCAGGCATTGACCATTTTGGAAACTAGCACCAGTCATATAGCGGTTGGTTGATTTTTAGCTGCAATCAGCACAATTTCTTGAAATATTTCAATGGGTAGATTATCCATTCTAAGGATAAAAGGTCATTTATCTGTCTATTGTCCATGGCAATGCAAACCTTGGCTACCGGAATGACGCTAAGAGTTAAGGCAGCAACCTGTGGAAGAGATTTCCTGACTTGCTTTGGGTCATGTATTTAAGCATAGATACTAATGAATTGTCTTCGAGTTACCCTGAGTGAATCAGAATCTGATCTTCTGTTTTGCACTGCACTGAATTTTTACACCAATCCTGTAATGATGTGGTAGGATGTCAGCCTTGATTGATGTCTGCGGAAGTTCATCAATGATATTCTAGATCCAGACCTTTCAATCTCCTGTTGGTTATTCAGCTTATGTGTGCCTCCTGGTGGGGTCATGTCCGACTTGCCCAGCATGTCCGATACATGTTTGTTGGTCAAATGGGGGGATTAAGTTAATAACATTTGCAGGTTTGGAATGCCACTATCATGCATGATGCAAACACAAACAATATTGTGAAAATAACCTCCGACTTGCCCTGCGCGCCCACTGCCGACTTGCCCAACATTAACATTACTGATCCCCTTGGGAATGTATGAGCATCCAAATTAGAGGACCAAGCATGCACTAAGTAAAATACAATTTGCCCGGAGATCCCATTGCCGAATTTCCCAACACATCCAACTTGCCCGAGGGGACAGGAAACTGCATGAAAACTGAAACTTGAATTTGAATATTGCAGCAGTCACTGAGTGTATGCTTCGTTACACCTGATATGACCTGGAGTGCGAGGGAGTGAGTATAAAAACTTGTTACTCAAATATTACATTGCAGTTTCCTCAGTCATCTGCTGGCCAGTTGACCCATTCCAATCACCCTATCACAGCTTATCACAATCAAAATGAAGTTCTCTGTCCAGCCCACAGTTATATGGGCATTACTGTTTACACACTCATGTCCTCACATAGGCAAAGCGGCTCCTGTTGCTGTACCCAGAGAATTCAGCATCCAGGGAAATGTCACAACATTTGCCGCATGCGGTACACAGACCTACTACCGTGCCATCAAGCCAAATGATAATATAAGCAACAAAGTAGGGACCCATCCTACTCAGCCAGAACTCAAGGCAGGTGACTTCTCTAACCAGTGGGGCTATTACATGTTCCCTGTATGCACCAGTTGCAGATGGCTGCCATTTTGGTATTATGAATTTAAACACAAAACTAATACAAAAATTTCTGTAGGACAAGGTGTTGAGCAGGACAGGGGTTACACAGTGGTGACACTCTGTGGCACCAACCTGGATAGTGTTCTACTTATAGTCTCAGAGAGGCAATAAAGGTAAGAGAAGCGAGTTAGATTCCAGTACAGGATACAGCTTGTTTATATACATAAATGTACAACAGTATTACATAAGGAATTACTGAGGAATCCGCATATAGTAAATGACTACATATGACTACATATGACATATTAGTGGCGTGTGAACTGCATAGCCGCGTTCAACACAACCCCTTGCTGAGCAACACAGTAAAGTACTTTGCTCGAAGTAATAGCGGTAGGCGTCAGGCAGGGCAGACAGCCTAAGGATTGGTGGATGAGTAAAACTCAAGTCCAAGCATTGAGCGGAATAGCTCAAATTTGAT
>MU795343.1:0-28202 GCA_027886305.1 Lentinula aff. lateritia | reverse complement strand
GAAAATAGGTAATATTTCGAATTAATAAATTGCTTTTTTTGCTAAAAATTTCCCTCTATCTTTCACGGGTGGGAAATTTTGCTGCGCCCTCAGTGGGTGGTCAGCACGCATAATACTGCTTACGCCTCATTATCACGTGCACTTTGTGACGGTGGGCGGATCAGTACCTAACAAGGAAACTTCGGTATCTCACCCAATCATTTTCACGATGATGAACGAGCAGGTTATTCAAAACGCGTAAGATGGCTCTGTCACCATGAAATATCTTTTTCCAAAAAGATACTGCCTCTTCTCAGCTCCTGGGCGTCTTAAATATATAAGCCTTCGGGTATTTTGTGTTCGTCTTACAGTCTCGTACAATCTCCAACCCCACTGGACATCTTATCGAAATTGATTTCTCTGGTTAGGACTAATACTGTCAAAAAGTATACCCCTTCCTCGTTGCTGCAATTAACTCCTTCTCTACTACTACCAGCATGTTGGAAATCAAAGTGCTTCCCCGATTCAATCAGGATAGAGGTCATGCCGACCATGGTTGGTTGAAGACGTTCCATACGTTCTCTTTTGCGATGTATGTGCTCATTCGCGCTTTCTGTTGAATATACTGATTTCTGACTTTTTTTCTACGAAGGTATCAGGATTTCAATCATGAAAAATATGGTTCCCTCCGCGTCATTAACGAAGACCGAGTCGCTGCTCGGACTGGTTTTGGTACACATTCACACAGAGAGTTTGAGATTTTCTCGTATGTTGTAGAAGGGGAACTTGAACAGTAAGTCATCGATCTACCCCTCAATAATTTCTTCAGATTCATCACCGCACAGTAAAGACTCGATGGGGAACATCGAAGTTCTCAAACGTGGCGACGTCCAACTAACCTCCGCCGGCACAGGTATCTCACATTCAGAAAAAGCACATGGAAACAAACCCGTGCATTTCCTACAAATCTGGTCTTTACCTTCCGTTTCGCGTCTTCAACCAAAATACTTTACGCGTCATTTCTCTGACGAGGAGAAATGGGATGCTTGGGTTCGCGTGGTAGCTAATGTCAATGCTGAAGGAGTGCAGAAGGATTTGAGGGAGGGTTCAAAGCAGGGAGCAGGACCGGCTCCGGTTCAAAGTCCGTTGACGATGTACGCGACGTTGCTTAACCCGGGAAAGAGAGTGAGCCAAAGAATGAAAGGGCTGAAGGGATACGTGCACGTTGTGATGAGGAGTGGATACAACGAGGGTCCTGCGGATGGCGCAGCTATCGGAGTTTCAGGGCAGACACTGAGAGAGGGTGACGGAGCTTATTTACAGGTTCCTTTGGACAGTGATGTCGTGGTTGAGAACGTTGGGGACAGGGTTGCGGAGGTCATTCTGTTTGATCTTGAATAAGTGTGCTATTATATTCTTTGCTTTGCCATCATTTTCTTCTATAAAACCTAGTACACAATTCGTTAATCGATCTGTTTTATCGGATTTTGTAGACCGGGAACCGCCTCTACTTGTATGTGACGACGCTATTAGGCTTCCTGAGGATGAGGCTACCAATCCTGGGGGCAGACGCAACTCGATGGCTCTTCGTACTCGTCGTTGTTCTTTCTCCATTTTGACTGTGGATCGGCTGACATTTCAACAGTCGATGGCGTAGTTGGTTATCGCATCTGCATAACATGGATTGGTATTAATTCAGGTTCATATCCAACTCCCGTTCGAGACCGGGTCGAATGATTTGATCCTCGATTTTGGATCACGCTGGTTCCTTTTCACGTTTTTGAAGGAAAGAGTTTGTTCGCCTTTGCCTTATGTAAGTATCAGGGCTCCGAACAGACCTTGATCTAAGTCACATAGTAGACATTCATCGTACATACATGTTTGAGTATTTGCCATTGCCCTCAGTGATTGAACCGAACAAATACCACAGGTTTGGAAAGAATAAATATTCTGAGCAGAAACAGAATGTAACCAACCCCGAATCACAGAGCAGTCTTCACCATGCATTAAGCTAAGATAAGGGGTCTAAATAAGAATGGATGAAGGTGACGAAAAAAAATAACTAACAGGTGACCTTTCCATTCATGACTTTTATGTTGCATGAGACGATCTTTCCATCAGCTCGAACTTTGGTTATGGTTGGTACGCCTTTTTCGTCAATGGAAATTATGCCCCCACGCTCTAAGTGTTGAATTCCGCCTATTATTTCAGATAGAACAATCGCTGGGTTTGTGTTTTTCGAAGCACCGTGAAATTTGTACTGGTTCGTAAAGACTACCGGGCGAGAATTGAGAGGGTCAAGGTGCTTGATCGCTTCGTGCACTCGGTCCTCGATCGCTTTAAACGTCGGGTCGAGATGAGCAAACCGATTCCCTTGTGCAGTCAATGCCGTTCCATGCTGGCCATCGAATCTGACAAATATTGGCTTCTTCCTCCCAGAGCCCGTCACTACGTTCCAGTAATTACCATATCCCGATGAACTAACGTAGTTCCCTGAGCCACTAGACTGCTCGCCGCTCGAGGCTCGCACCCGTAGATGAGTCTTAGGGCTTGCTAAAGGATCACGGACTACGAGACCAAGACCATCACCAGCGACTCCCTGAGTTAAGAAATCGAGCAAGTTAATCTTGAAATGAGTCGTTCTGTCCACTCACATTGAACGGCGCAGCTTGTACATGTATGCTAATACAAGCCAGCATCCCAAGGACCAGATATGGGAGGTCGAAGCGCATTAAGGCGGGAACGTATATGCGTAAAAGAGGGCGAGAGTTCAAGTGTTGTTCTGGAGGACTGCCGCGAATAGGCGTGTACGGAGTAGACCAAATTTATCTTTGGATCAGAGGACAACAGAGAGATAAAGATAAATGAAGTTGTCTTGACCAGCAAGAACCTTCACGGTGTCTCAGCGAAGAAGAATGAAGAGGAATGAAAGACCAATGGAAAATTTTTAAGCAATTTTGAACTTCCATCCGTCGGAGACAAAAATCTGTACTTACAGTGTACACAGGTGTACACGCGCAGGAGTCTGCAGGAGTCCGCTAGTAGCTACGTTGGAAATTAAACGGATCATGGGAACGGATCACGGAACAGCTTGAAACACAGACTTCACAGTTTCCCTCCCGTCCCCTTGCTCTTCGAGGGAGTTGTCTCCGAAGGCTTTGATTACAGTAAACTTCCGCCGGCTCCTCAAATCACAATTTTAGTGGAAGTGCATATCTGCAGCGTGCAATAGACATCTTAATGCATCATGATCAAGTTTCCAACATGGCGCTCCTCCTCGTTCGCATTCTCGTCTTCAACTGCTCTCCTTTCGTCCCACTGATCCTCTACAGAACTCATACAGAACCCGCCCCGTGCCCCCATGAATGTAGTCGGAATACATTATGTATACAGTACGGATGTCGATATCTGAGACTGAGTAGGTTATCATAGTTATTCTACAAAATTGACTTGTGGATAGTATTTTCATCTTCTTGAAACGTGCCTATCTGCTCCTCTCCTTCGATCCATGCGATTCGACAGAAATGAACAATGGATAAAACTCTTTCTCATTTCCCTCTACCGCTTCTCTTTTACGAAAAAGTGCAAAGTCAAAAAGCTTCCAACGGTGAACACTCCGAAGAAGATCCCTAGCAATGCGATGTTGGGCCACCAAAATGACTGTATATATGTGAAAGGGAAGCAAAAGAATATCGTGTATGAGCAAACACGTATGAGAGGATTGAGGGAAGTATTTCTCGAACTTACCTGAGCTCTCAGGCCAAACGTAGACAGGATAGTTGCCGCGGGGACGTCTAGCTCGACACCATACTATTGAATGAGATCAATAGGTATTTTCCTGGGGTTGCTTGAAGAATGAGCAACCGATTGACTGACCTTGTGTTCCTTCAGAGATAGATACCTCAATTCATTAACAGCAAGCGCCTCAAATGCAGCATGGAAGAACGATATTGTATGCAGAAACTGCAATGCCTTGGTCACCGTCTCTCGATTGATTAGCAGACCAGTGAAGAGCAGACTGAATAAATGAAGTCGAATGTCAACAAGAAAATTGAAAATTCGACTAAAGTACTCACTTATACAACATGATCAACGTCCCCACTAAACTCGCCACACTAACACTCTCGAATGCGATCGAAAGCCATAGTACGACGCTTGCGGTAGTGAGATTGAACAGAACCAACGCGAGGATGAATTTCCAGAATGTTCCGACAGTTGGGACGAGGCCGATTAAGCTGTAGACGATTCCACCGAACATAAGTGGGGGAACGAGTCGGAGAGGGAGAATATCGAATAGGATCTGGGAGTTGGGGATGGTAAGTAAGAAGCGGTAGACATTGACTATAATGACATGGACAATGGGCTTACCTTTGACGAAAAGTAGGTAAACGACGAATAATACCCATTCGATCTACGGTGTAACGTTTTTGTTCGTTAACTTGAGTTGAGCGACAACTTTCGACGCACCGTTCCCGCATAAACAATATACGTTCGTTGGCAAAAAGCCCGAGACTTGATAGACAGGAGAATCCAAATAGAGCTAGCGTAAAGAAGAAGAAACCTAGTCGGTTTTGGAAGCCTGCGATGTCATTACTGTTCCCGAAGATGGGGAAATGGGGAAACAAAGAGAAAGGAAAAGGGAAGAGTTTTAGACGAGGACGCTGAAGTCGGTCTTGATACTCACGTAATGTTATGGTAGAATACCCCGCAGAATACTAGAGAAGGTATAGGAAGATAATTCATGAGTGAGATAGAAACACAGAGAAAGAAGGAAGGAAGAGCAACAGTGCAGGAGGAACGCAATGAGAGTGCAGGAGGAGGAGTGCAGGAGGAGGCACAGAAGAGAGCAACAAGGATTTGCATAACAAGACTCACATGCCAGCACCACCGCCGATAGATAATGTGCCATCAACAGCGCCGGATCTCTATACAGATTCTTGAACGCCCTTCCACTCAATATCCTAAACTGTGTTCCCCAGCTAGCCCTCTTTCGTCCCCTCAAGAGCGTCGTCTCTGTTGCGACATCGGGAAGCTGGGATAAGTGGGCCTCGTATGCGTTCGATGCGCTATTGGCGTTATTCCCATTCGAAGTCTCCACGCTACTCCTCACACTCTCCCTATCCTCCTTAATCTCTTTCGCAACATCGCTCTTCTTGTATTCTTCAACCAGATATCTCAATTTTGCTGCCATCTGGCCATGATGGTGGTTGTGGGGTTGGCTTTGACTACTTGAAGACGATGCGTTTCCAAAAGAGACGACCTCGAAAAGTTGTGACGTTTTGCGTTTGATACTGTTATAAGCTCCGGATACAGATGAATTGGAAATGACAGAGCTTGGTCGAGGGTGGGCGCGTGTTTGCAGTTGAAGCTCATCATCCCTTGAAGTGTCTGTTCCTAATAGCACATTTTGTTCTCCGTTAGGTCCATTGGAGGTATCCTCCTCTTCGGATGAAGAGTTCTCAAGCGTTGGACTGGTAGATCTAGATTCAACGTTGGATTGAACGGTAAGGTCAACTGTATGATGGAAGTGAGTCTATTATCCTGGCGGAAACGGAATTAAACTCACTCAGATAATCTGCAATGTTAAACCCAGCCGGACATGGCTTTCCGATACCATCGAAGTAGTCCCCACACCTCCCGACGCCTCCAGAATAAACCACTCTCCCCATCGCCAGTACTACCAATTGATCAAACAACGCAACGATGTTCGACCTCGGTTGGTGTATCGTGAAAATCACGGTCCTATGATAATTCCTCGCTAATGAAACGAGAGAATCAATGACGTTGAATGCATTGAACGCGTCGAGTCCGCTTGTTGGTTCATCGAGGAATAGGATAGAGGGAGAAGTGACAAGTTCGCAGGCGATGGACACTCGACGTTTTTCGCCTCCTGATATTGAACGGTGTCCAGAGGACCCTATACGCATGTCTTTAATACCTAAAATCCCTAGCTCATTCAATGTCTCCAAAGTCCTGAACTTCTTTGCATCCTCGCTCATTTCTCTTGGTAATCGCAGAAGAGCACTGTACAACACTGTCTCGTACACGGTCAGCGTGCTCATAAGCGTATCTTCCTGGTCGACATAACCAGTAACTGCACGGAACTCCGCATCACCAACAATTCTCCCATTGATAAGGATCTCTCCGCCAACTGTCCCGCGTTTGCTCTTCCGCGCAAGGATGTCTAATAAGGTAGATTTCCCAGCGCCGGAGGCACCCATGATAGCCATGACTTGTCCAGGTTTGACAGCTCCCGAAATGCCAGAGAGGATAGTCTTGGAGTTGAGTACATAAGAGAGGTCATCGAAATGCATCGACGCAGGAACATGTTCCGCCATAAGCTTGGCGGATTCGTTCTCGGAGTCTTCTTCGGATTCTGGTAGTCTAATTCTACCCCCAGAGCCCTCCTTCTTTAGGAAGCCATAGTCCCCACCAGATCCGGTTCGCCCGACATACCATAACAGCAGCGCGACTAAGACTACAAAAAGACATGCACCGAGAGCGTTCAGAGCAACCCATCGAGTGTTGTCGGGTTTCGGAGGACGAACGTATCCGGGTACTTGAGAGTAGTGTAAACATTCGCCACCGTCACAAGTCAAGGTGATGTATGGGTCACCGAAGACGTCGTTGATGAGCTGGTTCATCGCTGCTTCGGAGAATTTGCAGTTATTGGAGGTATCTCCTCCAAAACTGGGTCCAGAGCCAGTATTCCCACCGGATGTACACGAAAACGACGCAGGACCCTTGATTTCCTCAGTGAGAAAGTCGCTGATATCAACAGAGCCATCTTGACCACAAATAAACCTCCCTGGTACACATTTGCATTGGAGTTTGTCGCATTTGTAGGAGGTAGTATTAAAATCGTATCCGGGTGTAATTTCCGATGAACATTCGTCCAAGCCGCAGTAGAATGACTCAGTTTCGTCCACCCAGAATTGGAAGGAACATGTAGCCTCATTTTTGTCACAGCTGAATGTGACTTGGACTGGACGGTTGTCGCCAACTTGATCGAGGATTTTGCGGTCTAGTCACGATAAATATGATGATAAGCAATGCGGATTGAAGGAGAAATGGGAAGCGCACTGGTTACATCACACATTTGATGGTTCTGAAAGACGGTCTCTCCTCCTGTATAGCAAGTCATATTCTGCGCTTCCGAACCGTCCTGCTCTGAGTCTGGTATGCCAAATAATGGAAATCCTCTGCACGCTTGGTCGGTCTTGCAGACTGTTCCCCAATAGAAAGTCAGTATTACAACTTGGGAATGCAATGGATATAACGAACCATTGCAGTTGATACCTCCCCATCCATCTTTGCAATCACACTTCTGCCCGTCTTCCCTCGGAATCCTTTGGTCATCAGCGAGCGAGCCACATTCTAAGCAAGGAAAAGCACATCGTCAAAGTGAATGAGATATAATACCGACTGAGAGAGAGACAACTTACGTGGCGTCAAGCAGTCAATTCCACTCCAACCAGGCGGACATTTACATTGCCCATCGTAAGGATCACAGTCTCCGTACTGACCACAGGTAAAGGCGGGAAGCATACAGTTGAAGCATGGAGGACATTTCTCTGTCGTAATTCAAAAAGAAATATGGAAGGCGGAGTATTCATATAACGTCAGACGAACCTGGACGAGTCGCAAGGGAGAAATTCTGTCAAGATATGAGGAAACTGCGCTGACTGTGGAAGAGTTAAGTGACATACGGAGATACTATAGCTTGTCTGTGCCCACGAACTTGTACTCAGGCTGCTGTTGTACATCGCAGTCCTCGCGAGAGCTATTTCGATTGCATAAGCGCCAGATAGACTGCAGGACAATTAGCGCCGGCAGCCCTTACTAGGTACATGAGGGTACATGGTAAACTGGTTGTTCGGGAATCGGACCTCGCCAGTATAATTGATATCCTATCCTATCCTATCCTATCCTATCCTAGATCCAGCTTCAATCAAGCTTTAATGATCATCGATCCATGGACCATGATGTGTCGGACCACCAGCTAGAATCTCATCACTGGGTTCAAGGTCAAGGATTTGCATGTGCATGAATACTAAAATTTGTACAGTATTACAAGATTAAAGTCCCCAATGCCTATCACGACAGTCTGGACCTGTCCAAAATTGACGCGACTGATTAAACGACATACGGAGGACTTTCATCGATTGTACATTGAGATTCCTCCACTATCTTTCTATATTCCTGTTCCATTGCGGTCCCTTAGGGTCCCTTTCCCTTCCCTGAACTTCCCTTTGTCATACCTTGAAGTCGAATCATTTGCGAAAATCTGTCATTCCCAACGATTCCCCCTCCCATCCAAGTTTTGTCATCTTGTTCTGCGATTACTCGCATTTTTATATTATGTATATTTAGGTTGTCGCCCCATAACAAACTGATTGGAGCTTCAGTGTTCGGGAGCGGTTTGAACACATACCACCGGAGTGTGATGCCTCCAATACGACTGAGTGAATGTCGGACTCCGTTTTGTTGGTGAATCGGAGAGGAAGAATGAAAATAGCAAAAAATTTAGCTTTAAAAACGGGAAAGTGGGGAAGGAATTAACAGGAATTGACTAACTAACTCATGCCTAGCTAACTAGTTGGGGTTATGTATACCTGTCGATCGCAAGTGCGCAATCAAAGTGGCTTCTGAGCGCATGTCTTCTTGCGAGACGCGTACGGACGTCTTGACGGATCCTTTCTGAAAGCCTTTGCAAACTTGGACTAACTTGGACTTCCCGATATTTCTAGAGGCTTCTGGGGGATGTATGTACTGAGGCAAGTCTGAAGCAATTGACCCGTAAGCTCGTCAGCTCAGGCGGAAAATATTGGTACAGGAAGGATAGGGAAAGATAGATTTGATCAAAGGGCGCTAGAGATCGCATCACAATAAGCGCCAGAACGTTTTTTTAACTCAGGCCTCCATGTGCCACCTCCGCACAATCTCCGCCACAAAAAGGACAACCTCAATAACTGCTCCGACTCGAGAATAAGATCAGATAGGTGTTATCCATATCTGACAGCTGCCGCCAATGTCCACATTGCTATCGGAACATTCGTGTCCAGGATTTACCGCCAAGAGCCAAATCTCAAAATAAAGAACAGACTCAAGGCCAATTGTCCCGAGTCTTTCCGTGAAGAAAGCTAGACTTCTTCTTCAAAGCCTGAGTAGACATATAGATATAACATACCGAGCTCGCGCTATTTTACTTCAAAAATAGGATCACTCCAACGGGAGTTTCCGTCTGCGTCTGGCATGGATCGTATCGTTGGCCTAGAATCAATACTATTTGACAATGAGGGCTCTTCCTCAGTTTAAGCTCGGTTCATACAAATGTGGGCTTATCTACCCGTTCTAATTAAGGTACTAGAGTCCATATTCGTCTTCACTTTGATGTTCACAGTTTGATCGACGCAGGACAGCAAGTTCTAGGTCTACGTGTCAAAGAAAAAGGAAATCCCACAGGAAACAGATTCATTAAAGTCAAACACAGAAACCGTGTAAGATTGTATTGTTGATTCCTATTATCTCCGACTTATTGCAAACAACGCACCTCAAGCTCTCCTTGACCTTCCCCGCCTCACTCCCCAAGTCAGACCGGAGGAGGGTCGAACTGTTGCATTTTATTACATAGCGCACTGCAATCAGGTTAAGGTTGAATCACCTTCAAACAGTTTCGAGTCCGTTTTCGTGCCTGTTCGGGATAATGATGCCCATTGTACCGGTGCCGGTGCCATGTGCAGACCGGTGTAGTAACTTCGATGGCAGTCTACCCTGTAGGCTAGATAGAGTCGGAGGAAGCGCCTGCAGGTCCACGCTGCATCGCACGAACTGTGGCGGTAAGTCAAGAATGACAAGTATTCTCGGTTGCACAGCGTCCTGCGGCTCCTCCGGTGTACCAGGATCTCGAAAAGAGACTCGTCTGGACTGGACGCGACAGAAGACTTGGCAGATAGTAGGCACCCCCCTCAATCTACAGTGTTTATTCCGACTTGGTTGGGTCCAAGGTTATTCTGATGTTTTTCATTCAGGTTCCGACCGTATCCGAAATGCACCTACATCATCCGAGGTACCACGCAAGATATGTATACTACAACTACTCACGATGGATTGATTGGATTGATAGGACGAAAGAAGTGCGTCTGGTACCTGGCCCGTCTATTCAGCCTCCATATGGCTGTAGAGGCATTCGGGGGGGAAAAATTCACCCACAAATTTGTTCCCATACGCACAAGTATCGAGTTTGTATAATGCATTCCGTTCAGAATGGGATCCATTGAATCACAATCACTTCGAAGGCAACGATGGCTTGACTAATCCAAAAATGAATATCGGGTTGCTATCGGGTTGAAAATTCAAAATTCAAACAGGCGTTTTACGCTGTGCTTTAAAAGTGGGTCTTGTCGAGTTAAAATGGGACAAGCACCACCCAGTCTCAATCTTTATCCGCCTTCGACATGTCTGTCCCCAAGGAGAACGAGAAATTTCCAGAAGGGCGCGAGGTCGTGACGCTCCCTGAACTCAACAACGATAGCAACGATGTCACTCCGTCTTCGACCTCCCCTCCTAGCTCGGTTCATTCTTTCGATGTCGAGAAGAAGGTTTCAGAGGATCCCGTCGACCTCGAACTCACTCTTCCTGCGAAGCTCGGATTCTCCAGCTTCACACGGTGGTTATATCGTTCGTTCTTCTCATCTTTTCGAATTTGCAGAACACCTTTTAATTACTCTGATTGTCCATTTGTAGACGTCGCCTTCTCATACTACCGCAAGACCTTCACTGTGATCTTCGCAGCGAACCTGATAGCCTTCGTCGTTTTCGTCGCCCGGAATCGAGGTGCACCATATGCAGAAAGCGTAGGAAGCGCAGCCTCCGCGAACCTGATGGTCACCCTTCTTTTTCGCCAAGAGAATTTTGTGAACTTAATCTACGAGCTCGCAACGGATATCATTCCACTGAGCGCGCCGCTGTGGCTTCGAAGGCGTTTGGCTAAGGTATTCCATTATGGCGGTGCACATAGTGGTGCGGGAGTAGCAGCAGTTGTATGGTACATTATGTACACTGCTCTAACCACTAAAGATCATATTGCGAATCCCACTAAATGGTCCCTCGCTAACATGATCACATCATATGCTCTGGTTTTGATGTTCTGCTTTATCCTTGGGGGAGCTCATCCTACTTTCCGGAGGAGGTACCACGACTATTTCGAAGCGGTTCATCGATACTCTGGCTGGGTAGCTGTATGCACTTTTTGGATGCATCAGTGCTTCGCTGGGAACCAATACAGACTGCTTCAATCGAATCCTCCGTCTCTCGGACGCTACCTTATCAGTACTTCTGGTTTTTGGACTTTCGTCGTCTCATCAAGCTGCACAGCTCTTTCCTGGGCACGGCTACGCCGGGTCGATGTCTATCCCGAAACTCTTTCAAACCATGTCACCCGGTTACATTTCAAATACCGGAATATGAAGCCCTTCTATGGACTGAAAGTCTCCAGTAAACCACTTCTTGAATGGCATGCGTTTGCTTCGATCCCAGACGACGATGCGAATGGGAAACCAGATGGATTCTCAATAGTAGTCTCGAACGCCGGTGACTGGACCAATGATGTTATTCAAAATCCTCCTAAAAAACTTTGGGTTCGTGGATACCCACTTCATGGACTACTATACACATCGAAACTCTTCAGGAAGATCGTTGTCGTAGCTACCGGCTCAGGAATCGGCCCACCACTCTCCCTATTCTATGCCGACTATACCCCACGACGCATCTTCTGGAGCACCCCCGCACCCGAAACGACTTATGGCTCGAAGGTCATTGATATGGTCAAAAAGGCAGATCCTAATGCATGGATTTGGGATACAAGGAAGCAAGGACGTCCGGATATGGTTGCTGTCACATACAAACTTGTAGCGGAGTCTGGTGCAGAGGCGGTTTTCATTATCTCGAACCCAAAACTCACCCGAAAGGTTGTCTACGGAATGGAGAGTCGAGGTATCCCTGCCTATGGTGCTATCTTTGATTCTTGAATGAACCGGAGTAATGAAGTCTTCTGGGAGACATGAGAAAATTGTGTCAACTTATTTCGCTATCAAATAATATCTTGTATCGTTGTTTTATATGTATGTACGTTCTAGAGGCTCGATATACACAGCTTTAATTATGCTTGTAATGAAAATGATGGAGGCTGCATAAATTCTTCAGTTGATTAGTCCCCCCTAAGAGTTTAGACAATGGACTATTATTTATACAGAGTCCAGGATTATCTGACCTATCTCGTTCAAACTATTTCAGCCACTCAGAATGACAAGTCACCTCTTGCAGTACCGATCTTCTTCACCAGGAGTGAGTGAGTAGATTATTGAATCGCCTCGAGTAGATTCTCCGGTCGTTTTCTTTGCTCTAATTTCCGTCCTTGTAGCCTGAGTGTTCCCATATACCAGATAGAAATGCATTCAACGAGCGTGACGCTAGAAGGCCATTGTTGGAAACCCTTATTCCTCTCATTATCGAGCCTAATACTTATAGCCGTTGCTGCGCCTGTAACCAGCCCCAGAGAACAGTCAAATAAATCCCTTGGTCGTGAGTCTGCCATCCCTAAGACGAAATGACCAGATATCGGCATACAATCTACGATGACCAAATTGTGAAGAACAGCTTTGACCACATGCCCACGTTATAAAAGCTGGCACGAAGCGAATTTACAACCCGTTCTTCCTTTCTCTTCTCCACCACCACTATTCAACACTCTCTATCCGTGCGTATTGAACGACCTTTTTCTCTTTTCTGTTGCTGATTAGTATCTCAAAGACCTCACGATAATCACGACTTTCGTTTTCACATCTCGCTCACTTCCATAACACACCTTATCAATCCTCGCGCATGTATGCACACTTTTTGCGCTCTATATGCCAAATCGCCTTTACTGACTGACTTACTGTGGCCCTACTTAGCTCATCATGCCTCGATACGATCTAAAGATGATTCCCGACCAACTAGGACTCGACCAAGAGTTTTCAGAAAGTTTGAAGTTTACTATATTCAAGTTTCCTCCGCCGTCTATGCCAATGCCACCTACTGTACTCGACTTGATACCGTCTCAAATGAGACAGTTCGAAAAGGCTGGGAAATTGATCATACAGCGGGAAGTGGTCAGTTATTTGTCCGAGTGCCTTGAGTTGGAAGTTGAGATGAAAGTTAAAGATTGCTTTGTGACGGTGAGTTTGCAAAGCCCGTTTGGATACTAATCAATCTTGTTCACTGAAGTATGCTCTCTCACCCAGACCGGCAGTAGAATTTTCGTCATCAAAGGCATACCACTTGTGTTGTCTCGTATCGCTACTGGTCGCCGTGCCTCTGCCAAAGTAGTACACAAGCACACAATTCGAATGTTTTTTGTCCGAGTCGGGCAAGGCGCTCCTGAGTACAGCCGTCAGAAGATGCGACACTTAATTGTTCGCTATTTCGAAGAGTGGAACGGTTTGCACAGTCGATGGCGAGTAACTCCCCTTCTCCTCGCCTCTGAGTGCTGAAAAATATCATCTTAGGGCACCCGCTGATCTCGACGACGTTGTGGTCGGCACCCCGGGGTCGGTTAGTGTCTTTCGTGCTTGCATTAATCGATTCAGGAATACCGATTCGAATTTCATAGGCGGCCAGGCGTCGTGAAAAGAGAACAGTCGCACCATATCGCTCTTACGAAGTCAAAGCGTCTTTGGACATATCAATCTTTCCAAGTACTCTGGTAACATTCGAATCGCTTACTCCAAATACTCAGGGCAAAGAAGAAACGCCCAGGAAAAGTGAGGTGAGGCGGAATCCGTATTCTACTCATATCTTAAGCTAAAGCTTGCCGATTTTGATTGCTCAACGACCTCCTAGCGACGCAGCGCCAGATTTTCCGAAGCACCAAGCTACCGGTCATTTGCTGTCGATGAACCAGCGCTTATGAATCCTGAGACAACGAAGAAAACTAAGGTAGGCTTTACATAGCTGTCATGACGCCTGACCAGCTTAGCATAAACTAGCGGCCCGCCACGGCGTTTGAATATCCTCTTTCACCTAGCCGATGCAACAAACGCATGAAGATGTCTACGTCGGACGTGGGTTGCTCCAAATCTCTGATGCGTCGATTAAAATCTGACTTGTCGTTTGTCTCTAGGACTCCAGTTTGAATGGTTCGGATGATGTTAAATCGGGCTTTCAGCCACTCAAGAAGGCTTTGATAAAGGTATACCTACTCGCAATTTGCCGCTACGTTACAGTGTTTCTGATTCCAGACTGTGTAGATTCGAGGTAGGAAATCAGCGAAGGTGTCTTCCATCAAGAAGAAGGAGTAGATAATTTATCTATCTTACTGCTTGTTCGCACATATGCATCATACTCTACTCGATATATACACTGGCTAATGAATTTCAGTTGACATGCACTATTAGTAGGGAAGTGTCTCACATCTAGACATTTTGTTTCGATGTCGCAGAATCTATGAACACTATGTACAAACATTATTGTTGTTTTGATAACTGAAGTGAAACTATATCCTGTAGCCACGGCGAAAGGCGAGTTGCTATCCCACTGCGCGGAAATGATGGGCCTGCCTGCATAATCTGCTGGCATTAGGTAGCTGTGCCGGTGTTGGGCTAGACATTGCACTTCGGATAGTATTGGGGGTGTACTTTCCAATGAAGTGCTTTGTCAATGAATGACCCTTCATCCCCTCCCCCAATTCCCAGTTGTTGAACACACCACATCAGATCCGGGTGCCAACTGGATGAGCTGAAGGGCGATGGTCCCTAAAGCTGAAGCAATAAAACATCACAAAACAAGCTGAGTACATCTTATAGACTCTATATCATAACAAACAGCACTAAAAAATGAAACTTAGAAAAAAATGTACAGCAAATGAACATCCCTAAAGACCCTCAAAGAGTTTAAGGTGAGTGATTTCTTTTTGAATAAAGAGAACGATAACGTTTTGACTGATGATATCACATTCGGTTTGTTAGGAGTAGCGGATAGAGGGAAGGAGAGCTCATGAGGATAAAAAGATTTATCGTAGGGGGTGAAAAATAACGAGGTACTGAATGGCTAAAACCAGACTATGTAGAGTCTAAGCGTACGTAGTACCTTTCTCGGCCATGAAAAGGCGAAAGACCCCGCAAACTCACCGAGTAGCAAAAGATCGGTCCAACGAGTCCTTGACGTGCACAATATCCCAGTTCCCGATTTATTTCTGTCTGTGCACAATGACACCTGCACGACCCATGTTACGACCGCTTGTGATCATGACAAGATTACCAGTGTCGAACTTGACAAAATCGGTGAATTTTTCCTGTTCAATGTCGAACTTGATGGTATCGTTAACTTTGATGAGAGGATCAGGGTAACGGATGGTACGTCCATCGTGGGTGACGACGTGAGGGACACCGCGAGCAAGGATCGCGACCTTCTTAACCTTGAGGAGTTTATATGTGGCCTCCTCGGGGTTATACGGTGAATGGCAAATCGGCCTTTGACGTCGTATAAGAGACGGAAATGTTCTCCTGACTTTTCAATGGATATGACATCTAATATTACGAGAGTGAGTCAACGGGTCTCTTTAGAGGTGAAGACAACGCACCCATGAAACCAGCAGGATAAGTGGGATCAGTTCGGACCTTTTCGTCGATTTTGATCAAGCGCTGAATGACGATTGAGGTGACCTCGCGGCCGGTCAAGGCATATTTGAGACGGTTTCGAAGAAACATTGTGAGAGGTAGACATTCACGAAGTTTGTGAGGGCCAGGAGATGGAAGGGGAGCCTCGAAACACCGCTATCAGACATTTTGTTTAGATGGTTTTGGGTTGCATACGTAGGTACCGCCTAGTTTGTCCAGCATCCATGAGGAAGGTGCAGCGAGACGCTTCAAATGCTTTTTGGGTCCTTGGGCCTGATGAAAGGATAGGAAAAGCCAGCGTTGATACTGAGATGGAAAATCGCCTGTCGCAAAAGGTCATCCGGAGCCTAAGTTATCCAACCAGCCCATTCCAGCCCATTTGACCATCAAAATCCTTCATATATACGTCGGTATAGACCTTGAGCAGCATTCTGAGGTGTTACTGACCATATTGGTATCGTCTTTTGCTTGGACTTGCGGGGTTGCGCGAAGGGTCTTGGAATGAAGTTCAAACCATTTCAGCGACCCAGGACGACAAGTTGCCCTGGGCTTTTGCCTCTTTTTGCTTCTCACAGCACCAATCCTCTTCACCAGGAGCGAGCGAGAGAATAGATTCATTCAATGACCGCGGGTAGAATTTCTGGTCGTTTTCTTTTCTCGGATTTTCATCTTTGTAGCCTGAGAGTTCCCGTATACCTGTGTTCAACGAGCGTGACATTATATGGCAAGGCCGTTGTTGTCCACATCATCATGTATATCATGCGTCCGGTGCATGCTGAAACAGGACGCAGAAAAATGACGGCGTTGGCAGAGAAGTTCATCGGTTTGAAGGAATACGAACGACTTTTAAGAGAACAACGGTGTGAGAACAGGTAGGAATACATTCCAATAGAGCGCACGATTTGGCTCCGTTTGGCAAAGCATTAGTGTAGCGGTAGCGTGACGAATCACGGAAAAGCACACGAGAGAGAGAGAGAGATGAGGACTTAGGGTAGGCGGCGTCGTCGAGAGAACTGCTGTAACTGCGGGGTTTTCTGGATAACCCTAGGGTACATAGTACAATCAAGGATCCTTATACCCTACAAGAGTCGTTCCATATCTGGTAGCATATTCATAAGGCATAATCTAGCGTAGGTAAGCAAAAGAGGCATAGGCAAAGTCCGAATAGTCCGAATGAGTCCGAATGAAACGCTAAAATAGGCGCTAAGTAACGCGTGTCACTCCGTTACAATTAGCGCCTGTATGCAGACTATCGACATTTGATCGACATCGTTCTTGCACTGGACGCCTACCGGCCAATCCAACAGGGAACTTGGGTTCAGGGCCGAGGAGATGTAATAGAGAAAGACAGAGACCTCACTCTGCATGTGAATCACGGGAGAGCATTCTCTCTTGATCCCCCCAGTAACATTCAATCCCATTGCGGCGAGGTTCGACATCCTTTTGCATGAGCTCGGGTGCCCCAATGGTTATCACCATCTTGATTGATTTCGCCGCCCTTTCACCTCCATTTCATCTAGAAGTGGAATATGTTGCGGTGGATCAAGGGGGAACCGTAGAACGAAGTCAATACGGTGCTAGCTTGAGATCAATGTAACTAGGCAACTCTAGGAGAGGCTAGGAGAGGATTCATTGAACAACCGAGGTAACAAGAGAATAACTTCGTTGATTATACATGATATACACTTCGGGTACATAGTGAAGATTGAGGCTCAAAGTGTCTCACATCTAGACATTTTGTTTCGATGTCGCAGAATCTATGGACACTATGTACAAACATTATTGTTATTTTAATAACTGAAGTGGGACTATGTCCTATAGCCACAGCGAAAGGCAAGAGTCAATCCCACTGCGCGGAGATGACCACACCTGCACGCATAATCTGCAGGCATTTGGTAGCTGTGCCGGTGTTGGACTAGACATTGCACTTCGGATAGTATTGGGGGTGTACTTTCCAATGAAGTGCTTTGTCAATAAATGGCCCTTCATCCCCTCCCCCAATTCCCAGTTGTTGAACACACCACATCAGATCCGGGTGCCAACTGGATGAGCTGAAGGGCGATGGTCCCTAAAGCTGAAGCAATAAAACATCACAAAACAAGCTGAGTACATCTTATACACTATATCATAACAAACACCACTGAAAAACTTAGAAATAAATGTACGGGAAATGAACATCTCTTAAGACCATCAAGGAGTTCTAGGTAAGTGAAAGTGATTCCTTTTTGTATAGAGAGAACGATAACGTTTTGACTGATGAACATCACGTTGGGAGTAGCGGACGGAGAGATAGAAAGATTTTTCGAACAGGGTGGAAAATAACAAAGGGCGATGGTCTCTAAAATTAAAGCAATGCAAAAAGCTGAGTGACTCATATAAAATTGTACAAACACGAGTAAAAATTCGCAAACTCTAGGAAAAAAAGAGTGACATCTTTAAAGATTAGTTCAAGGTGAATGGTTCTTAACGTAGAGAATGACTGAGAATATTGGAAATGTTATCGTGATACTTTTTCCCGAAAAAAAATCTAGGACAAGAATGGTGCTCTTTGTTTGGGCTATTCCCGTACAGAGTAGTCTCAGTCGGTGCGAGATCGTGGACAGATTGATCCTGTGAGTTATTATTCGAAAACAATCTCAACAATAGCCCCCAATGATGAGTCAAACGAATGTTCCTTCTGATATGTATTCCACATATTCCGAAAACGCCATCGCTCAATTTGTCTCCGCTCTCGCTCTCGTTTCCAGTTTTGTGAATAGAGTGGATCGTCGTCGTTTAGGGGAATCCGAATCGAGGTACTAGTTTTAGAATGCTCTCCGTTGGTCACCCGCCCTGAACACACCTTATACATGTCACGATCTAGCCGGTGAAATGACCTCCCATCTTTTGCATCCCTTCGATCTTCACGGAACGCCCTCCGATTCGTCACAAGCCTCGATATACGATTCATCTCTCTTTTCTCGTCCGGGTTATAAGATCGTTTGAGCTGGGATGCTTGAAGGGGTGTTAGTGGAGGCTGTCGAGCGTGCAAATGGAGTGATTAGTGGATGGGTAGAGGAGAAAGAAAGGGAGGGAAGGCAAGAAGGAAAAGGAACGGGTGTATTAGTCATTCCTCCGATGAAGAAGATAGAATTAGGTACCTTGTCAGGAAATGTCATCCTGTACCATTTTTGGAATGTTTTTGTTGGTAGATGATAGTCCACCTTCTCCTCATGCCCCTCGTTCTTTCCAGGCCCCCCATAATGATGCGTATTCGTTCTGGCGTCCCGAGAATCCGGAGTCTGCAGAGCTTGAAGAGGGGGAAGCGCGGGCTGATAAGAGGATACGACCGGAAAACGTTCTTCGTATTCGTCGACATTATTAAATCTGCAAGATGAAGAACTCGAGTAACCCCCACAAAACCTAGCATCCCAACTCTGTAATTTCCGCCTAAATACCCTGGCAGAATCCCAATACTGTTGTTCGGCCTCCGATGTAGGGTAGGTGGTATAGGAAGGGGGTGGGCGACACCATGGAAAGAGGAGGGACAAACATAAAGGTAAACGTGAGAGCCATGGTCGGAAGAGGCGCTGTAGTTGATTGTATAGGCTTGATAGCGTTTTGAGGTTTCGAAAATCGAGCAAGGCGTTGTACACAGGTTTGACGTAGTCTAAACGATTTAATCCTAGCCATACGCCTCCAACTAACCCAACGCGAATGATAATAGCGTCGCAGACAGAACGCGTAAACCCAATCAACCCAATCACCACTCGTTGTACATGTGTAGGTACACGTGTATCAACTACTCCGAGGAACGTTCTTCGACCTAGCCTTTGCAGGGTGCTCAAGGTGTCCTCGGCATGTATACAACGATGTTTATCGTTTGAGTTGGAATGGTGGGTTGTGTGGTGAAGATCGGAACGGTGGTGGTCGAAACAGTTATGGCTGAGATGGCGGTCGATGTGGCGGTCGGTGTAATGTTGATAAGCCAACAACCCAACTACAACGACGGCAGTGGAAGTAGCTGAGGTCGGGATCGAAGTGGTCTTCTCCAATGCCAAGACGCGTGTTGTAACAATAGGTAATACAGCGTCCGGCATTATGGTTGTCACGTAGGCCACAGCGCACGTATAAACGACTCCGTTAAGGTCTGTTTTTCTTCAAATTTGCGGGAACTGTCACGGTAACGGTAGCAGTTGTGGTAGTGGATGTGGTTGTAATGGTCGTTCATGGACTAAGTAGAGCCTACGCAGCATAGTTAAGGATTTTGAAGAAAGAACGTGGAGCGACGGCTATATTTGACTTGGAGTAAGCTGGCGAAGAGGGCAGAGGGTGTGTGCGTAAAACGACCTTCAGGCAACTATAGAGCGGGTATGGGCTGTACAACGCGTTTAAAGCATGGCCAAGCTACGTTCATTATCGGCTCTGATGATGTCGATAAAATTAGACTCAGTCGTTGAGACTTGGGTTCGTTCCAGGTTCGTTCTAGACCCGGAGGATATCCCAAGGTTACATCTTGTACGTTAGCAGAAGTCCTCATCCGGCCAATTGACGGGGAGTTCGCTATAGTTCCATAGATGCCAGACACTGGGAGTGAAGGACTTGCTTGGGAGTTAATGTGGCAGAGGTATCCTCAAACTTGTGAAGATCGCCTCAGGGAGTTCACTGGGAGTTTAGCGAAGGTGCGAGCGCCAGAAAGTGGTAGGCGTTTGTCGTAAACTGACGTGCATACTCCGGGAAGTGGAGCATCCCAGAGCATCCCCTCACGTCTTCACAGTTTGTGGTCGGCTATAGGTGTCAATTTGAGCAACGAAACAGCTATGTACCGGTATCGATAGGGCATAATTATAATTAATGGTAATGGGAGTAAAGCAAACGTAGACGTACCACCATTTCAAAATGCTCACAAGCACCCAAATCCTCTGATATCATCGGCCGGAACATCACCAAGGCTAGGGGAGTGCCATTGATATTCTAATTTTGTTCACCAGTTCGATCTAGAGAGAAAATCCATGACTATCCGACATTTGGGGTTCCCAAATAGACAACAAGAACGTAAGTATCGAAACATCGTGAACCTTCATTCCCAAGCGGTGTCCCTCAGTAACCGTCTCAGTCTGGATACTAAAGACTATCAGGGCTGAGAGCTCTGTTGGATGGCATGACATTGACAACCGCCTCGTCAATGTCATGGGCCAAATGTTCAACACAACTTTCTTGAGCGAGACCTTACGTTCGAAAACAGTGCTTAAGTACTTTGGGTGGACTACGTTATTGCACAAGATCCTCACCGAGAAAGAAGCACCTGGTCCTGATCCATCCCTCAAATTTTTGACCCTTAGTACTAAAATCCACGTTCCGAATCCACTGCTTTGGGCCTTTTGCGCCCCACATCAGCCAGCGATATTGGCTTTGACTCGAAAGCAGTTCGTCCGCTAGAAGTTACAAAGCATAGTGAAAAGACAATTGCAAGACGGACTTGGAGTTGAACTTAAAACGGGTGTGACATACACGTGACGTGACACATCCGCGGCATCCACTGGCTTTTCTCCTTTCTTTTCTACGCATTACAACACTTCAACTATCCTCTCATAACTATCTGATTCATCAGACATACTGTGATTCAGCACAATGATCCCAGTCGTGAATTCAAAACCACGTCAAAACAAGCCTTTTGCTATCAATGTTAAGTCACGAAACGTGTGGGCGAACTAAAACTTTGCAAGTCGTCGCTCAGTCATACATCAATATATGTTCGACTTCTCTCTGTATACTCAGCTATGCAAGATACTGCTCTTCAGCCTGCCAGAGGAGCATTGGAAGACGCACAGGGCGTTCTGCAAATTCCCAGACAAAAGTAAACTGGAGACGGACGACGAGTCGTGGAAGAATGTCTTTCAGGAATATGGACACAAGAGGGTGATCGTGCTCACCCCGGTCACGGAAAATTTCCAGCAACAATACGATCGCTTGAAAGCTTAGACGGATAAGTGGAAGCCTACGATGCTCAATCGGTGAGTTATATACCTATTGGTGATTTCGAGATTTGCTTAAGACTATTACCGTAGGGCGATATCGTCGATAAACATTCCCTCTCCTTCGGCTAGAGAAGATAAGCTAACTTAATTTACGTTCATTTTCATTATCTTTCGCAGATATGAATTTATGAGTTCGACTTTACGTGGATCACAGAATCATGTTTGAGCTTCAACGACGCGCAAACCCACCTACACCAGAGCATTACTTCGAAGTACGATGTGGTTGATACTCTGTCTCCAACGCTCTGACTGCGTCATTCCCAATCCCATGCCTAACCAAATGCACGGTGCAGAAATTATGCACGCATACGAAGTAATCGCCCTTCTGCATTATATGAAGCGAAGTGATATCCCAGAGTAGTGGCGAAAATTAAAATTCTTCGTCGAAAAGACACTAACCAAATAATGATTGTTTGGAAAGGACACAATTTATTGCGGACGACATGTGCCAAACTTCAAAGACCTCAGGAAGAACGCTCGAGATGACCCTACACGCTATGATGCTGGCAAATAACTGGGTTGAAGAGCCTTAAGGAAGGCTATTGATTCTGCCGACCGTGAGTGCTGACCTTTTTGTGATAGATATCAATACGCGACTACATTATCTACCTAGCCGAATACCATCAAAAATTTTACAATCGTACTTGGGGAGAGGTTGCAATGGAGGCAAGCTTCATGAGTGGCCTGACTGAGCAATTGAAGAAATCAGAATCCGAGAAGCAGGTCAACTTTCGAGCGAAGTAGACTAGTTTTCATAATATTATCTTTGACAATAATCTTACTGCACGCCAACTGAAGCAGCTAAGTATATTGGAGGGTACTGCTTATGTTAGAGGGAATGAGATGCGCCGCTTGGACTCGTGAGAATTCCACTCCAAATATGCGTTGTTCCAATGACGCACTGACAGTGATAATGTAGTCCCTTCATTTTCGCCACTGACGTTGATTCACGCCTTACTCTTGAACCACCTCCTCTTAGGACAACAGGCTCTTGCTTGAGCTCTCGAAGAATGGACGTTGATTTTGTGATATCTTTCCGGGCGTCGAAAAAGACCAGCATCTCGAAAAAGCAGACAAAAGATGAAGCTCGAAAGGCCGAAATTCAGTATTCTCGTCTGTTGGAAACTCTGAGCTATGGTGGCCTCAAGGCAGTAGGAAGAAGAGGAGATTCTCTTGGCCACCTTCTGGTCTTTGTCTCTTGTCCAGATGAACTGGTGCAGAACTTAATCATAAGGGAAAGGTTAGTCGTGTGTTGTGAGAGCTAGTCATTTATCTAAACTCAAGCATTTATAGGCAGTCAGATTTCTTGTCTGGTCTGCCAGTAACGCCTATCACCAATGGTAACGAATCTATGCCTTTAGCCCCTTCCGACCGTCTGCGTCTGGTGCATGCATACATCACATCCATACCTTCTGACGGAGGGCTGGGTGTGACTCCAGGATCACCGGAATGGGATCTTGTTGAATCCATATTTTGTTTGCACGACAAATCCTTTAACGAGCAGTGGATACACGCTTGGACAACGAGTAAGATCGCCTCCGTTTCAGATGGCCGGATACGTGACCAGGTGCGTATATTGAACTTTCATTAATATCCCTTACTGAAGATATGTACTCATAGTTTGGTGAATCTGTTGCACTCTATTTCTCTTTCCTCGACTCCTACACGCGCGCACTCGTTCTGCCGGCTATGATAGGCATCTCATTCTACTTCTTTGGCACATCATACTCCCCCATTTATTCGATACTCACCGTGTTGTGGTCCATTGGTTTTGTGGAATGGTGGCGAGTGCGAGAACGCTTAATCTCGCTCCGATTTGGGACCAGGGGATCCTTCCGCGTAGAGAAACGGCGGGCACAGTATGACCCCAAGTTTTCTTGGTGGAAGCGAGAATTGAGGATGCTTGCCAGTGTGCCTGTCATTCTGGGGTTTGCTGCTCTGCTTTTCGCGATCATGACCGGAATCTTCGTGTTTGAAGCTTTCGTCACTCAATTGTACACTGGTCCCGGGCATAAATTTATTGTAAGTCAAATTGTCTGATAGCAAGCCCTCTACATCGTTGACAACTACGTTGCAGTCATTTAGTCCTACGGTCCTTTTCGTAATATTAGTGCCCCGACTTGTTGCCGTTTTCCAATTATGCGCACAGTATTTCACTCAATGGGAAAATCACGCTCACCACTCATCATACAATTCCTCTCTTACACTCAAAACATTCATCTTCACCGCACTCGTTGCCTACCTCGGTCTTGCCCTCAGCGCCTTCGTGTATGTCCCTTTCGGTGAAGGCCTCATGCGTATCGTCCAAGTATGGCTCTTCAACGGAACCGTCGCTCATACAGGCAGTCAGATGAATGCGAACCTGACTGACTCGCCCGAAGCCCCTCAGAAAGCTGAGTTTTGGGATGTTGATGCTTCCAGTGCTGAGACGAAACTCAATCCTGGAAGGCTCAAAGACCAAATGTTTGCTTATACAGTCACGAACCAGATTGTCAACACCTTTGTCGAGATTGGGCTTCCGTATGTCCTACGCAAGATTACCGCTTTCCGAACCAAAAAAGCGAATCCTTCCAATGGGGCTGGCTCTTCGCTCGGGAAGAAAAAGGTAGTGTTCGAAGATGAGAAAGAAAAGGGTGGACAAGCGGAGAAGGAGTTCCTTGACCAAGCTCGGGCGGAAGCAGCGTTACCAGAATACGATGTCTTCGGCGATTACTCCGAGATGGTGATTCAGTTTGGATATGTCGCGCTTTGGTCAACGATATGGCCATTAGCTCCCGTTATGGCGCTGCTGAACAATCTTCTCGAATTAAGAAGTGACGCCTTCAAAATCACCGTACACGAACGCAGACCCACTCCAGTTCGCACAGATACAATAGGACCATGGCTCGAAGCGCTAGCGTTCTTGTCTTGGCTCGCTGCATTGACAAACAGCGCGTTGGTGTACCTCTTTTGCCCTCGCGAACATTCACAGTGTACTTCTTCCGATTTTGGAGGGTCTGAATCTGCTATCGAGCGTGTTCATCGTCACTTGGTTGCTACAGCTGGTAAGGAGGGTATTGACGGAATATGGGGCGAGCACGGAAAAGGTCTCGGTGCGACGAAGGAGCTTTTGGTCATGGCTCTGTTAGTGGCGTTAGCAGCAAGTCATGGATACTTGATTGTTCGGTCAATCATGCGGCACGTTATGGAGAGATTATTATGGAAAGGTAGCGAAGAGGTGAAGGAACGCGAACGGGACGAGCGGATGGTGAAAGAGGTATTCTTGAAAGGTCTCGGAGGGGGAGTAGGAGTTGAGGTCGATGTGAATGGAAATGGGTTCAAGAACGTTAATGTGGCTCATAGAAACGTCGAGGGTGTCGGATTTTGGGACCACGATGAAGGGATGGATGAGATCAATAGGATTTCCAAGGAAGCATAGATCGGAAACTTCACGCTGGGTAACATTGACTTTGAAGATTGCAATGGACTGGTGGTTTTTGTTGTGGTACTTAAAATATATGTAGTGTTCTATCTTACCGCGATGTGTACTGCCAATCATGATTTTACGCTAGTACGGACTTGAGAATCGGGAAACTTTTCGTTCGCTTTCCGCATTGTCAAATAGTGATGGTCCTCCATTCATGAAACCAATAGTCGTAGTCTTCGGTTCCAGCGATTGTGCAGGCACTAGCGGTTCAGTGAGCAGAAATCACGACAACATTTTCGGTGATCTCAGTCATTTTCTGTGTGAAAAAGAAATCACACACCTTAAGCGTATACCGATCTTTAGAGATGTCCGTGTTTTTTTCCCTGAGAAGATGATTTTTCACTTGTGTTTGTACAATGATATATAGGAGCCACTCAGCTTGTTTTGTGATGTTTTATTGCTTTAGCTTTAGGGACCGTCGCCCTTAAGCTCATCCAGTTGGCACCTGGATCCGATGTGGTGTGTTCAACAACTGGGACTGGGGGAGGGGGTGAAGGGCATTTCATTGACAAAGCACCTCATTGGAAAGTACACCCCCAATACTATCCGAAGTGCAATGTCTAACCCGACACCGGCACAGCTACCAAATGCCTGCAGATTATGCGGGCAGGTATGTCATTTCCTCGCAATGGGATAGCTTCCTGCCTTTCGCTGTGGCTACAGGATATAGTTTCACTTCAGTTATCAAAACAACAATAATGTTTGTACATAGTGTTCATAGATTCTGCGACATCGAAACAAAATGTCTCCAACATGAAACACTTCACCGGCACTATTCATAATGCATAGTAGCTACAGCTTAGTAGGACTGAGTAGCTAGTACAACTTGTACGTGTAGATATTAAGTAGGGTATAGTACATGCTACCAAACGATGATATGAAAATTTGATCTACTCCCTCTTGATTGAAGACACCTTCGCTGTCTTCTTGCCCCGAATCTAAGTGGTCTAGAATTAGACACATTGCAATATAGCAGTGAAATACAAGTTCACTTCACCTTTGTCAATGCCTTTCTGAGTGGCTCAAGGCCCGATTTAACACCATAAAAATTCGGATCCTAAAGACAAAAAAATTGAAGGCCTTAGTCGATGCATCACAGACATCAGCAACTCACGTTCGTAGATATCTTAACGCGTTTGTTGCATTGAGTAGTGGGTGAAGGCGGATCCTCGAATGCGGCTCGCTGTTAGGGATTGTTATAATCAGGTAAATGATTGATTAGTAGTCACAGATATGTAAAGCCCACCTTGTGTTCTTCGTTGCATGAAGATTCGTCGGCGTCGGCTCATCGACAGCAAACGATCGATAGCTGGGAACTTTAGAAAATCTAGCGCTGTATCGCTCGGAGGCCATGAGCAAGCAAGCTCAAGTTTCAGAAGCGCATGAGAAAGCCTCACCTCACGCTTCCTAGGCGTTTCGTCTTTGCCTTCGGTGTCAGAAGTGGGTGGTTCGAATATTGATAATTGGCGGAGTCGACACCATATTCACAGACTCCTTGACCTCATAAGAGCGGTATGGGACGACTGTTTTCTTCTCGTGACGCCTGGCCGCCTATGAAAGCCGAATCAGTCTTCATGAAATTCAAGGATGAACCAGGAAAGACACTAACCGACCCTGGGGTGCCGACCGCAACGTCGTCGAGATCAGCGGGCGCCCTAAGATGAGTTTATCGGTATCAGAAGACAGAAAGAGTACACTAAGCGTAAGCTGCTCGGCATCAACTATATAGACCGTGCCACTCTTCAAAATAGCGAACAAGCAAAGGTTGAATTTTCTGATCGCTGTACTCAGAAGCACCTTGTCCGACTCGAACATAGAATTTTTTGAACTATGTTTTTGAGTACCTTGGGAGTTAGAGTGCTACCAGTAGCCATACGAGATAACATAATTGGTATACTTAGCGACAAGAACTTTACTTGTGGTCTGTGAGAAATATATTCCAGTGAGCAAATTCAGCCTTTTTGACTTGCTTCATTTGCGACGATATTAAGTCGAGTACATCGGGTGACATGAGCATCGACGGCGGGGGAAACTTGTTTATAGTGAATTTCGAACTTTCCGAAAACTCTTGGTCGAGCCCTAGTTGGTCGGGAATCATCTTCAGATCGTATCGAGGTATGATGAGCTAAGTAGGTCTACAGTGCCAAGTTAGTCAGTAAAGGTGATTTGGTATATAGAGCGCAAAAAAAGTGTGCATACATGCGCGAGGATTGATAAGGTGTGTTGTGGAAGTGAGCGAGATGTGAAAACGAAAGTCGTGATTATCGTGAGGTCTTTTAAGACACTAATTAGCAACGGAAAAGAGAAATAAGTCATCAAATACGCACGGATAGAGAATGTTGGATAGTAGTGGTGGAGAAGAGAAAGGAAGAATGGGTCATAAATTCGCTTCACGCCAGATTTATACTGTACCAACGAACAACTCTTTATTGAATTCAAAGACAGGATGTTTGCCTCAGCTAATCCAGCTCCCACTTTGAATCAACCGCACCTATCACTTTTGAAGCATTTAGCAGCATTGATTCCAGAGAATAACATAGATCACACTGAAGGGAAATTCTTTAGTCTGGATATTGATGAAGAGGAAGTGGCAGAAGCAAAACTGCATGTATTTGAGAATAATATGAACAGCGCATTGGGATCAGATAACATTGCCTACCGTCAAATTATCGATATTCCAAACAAAAATGTGGCTGAATTGTTAAATCACTGTATTCAGCACAAGACAGCTCCTTCACATTGGCTGTTGTCTATAATCATAGGGATTCTGAAACCAGGAAAAGAGGCAACAGATCCAAAAGGTTACCGGCTGATAGTTCTTGAATGCTGCTTTTCAAAATTATTGGCATATATCATTGATAGAAGAATACGGCTGTATAGTGAAAAAGAGAAGTTACTACCTCATGCACAGAATGGTTTCCGGCCAACATATCGGACTACCAACAATCCTCTGATCTTGCGGACAATGGTTGACAAAGCCAAGTCCCAGCATAAAACACTGTATTTTGCATATATGGATTGGACAAATGCTTTTCCTTCTACAAATAGATCAATGTTGTGGATCAAATTATCAGCTATGGGGGT
>MU795342.1:0-28479 GCA_027886305.1 Lentinula aff. lateritia | reverse complement strand
TGAAGGAGGTCAGGTGGATCAGTAATCGATGAGGGTTTGACAATGGTGGGACGCGGAAGTGATGGAGTGATGTATCGTACAAATAAGGGCGTAGAAACGGTGAGAAAAGGAAAATGATAGGGGCTACGTACTTCATGACAGCTGAGGCCCCGGTAAGAGTTACTTTCACAAGCCAAGGTCAAAAGTTCCTTCATAGTGGAGAGTGGATCATCAAGATGGAGTATGGCAATGAAGGTAAATATGTTTACAGGACAACGGACAGCGAGGAGAAATTCGTGAAGGACTTTGAGTTATACCATCCCACCCGCCTTTTCTAGGCTATATGCTACAACTCTGCTCTCATCTTATGAGGGGAGGTTCGAATCTTTATTGCCTTTGGGGAATTACTTCAAATGGTCCATACCCAACCCCAGCCCGGGCAAGATGAATATCCTAAGGGCCCAGATCACTGTAAGACCTGGGTCAGAATAGGTCTTAGGGTGGGTTTGGTATAGAGAGTTTATGTTGTAGCGTGCTAGGAGCAGGCTGGAGCTCGAAGGGAGCTACGGGAACTGCGACCAAGGACAGGAATGACCTAGTAGTAGATAAGACGGAGAGATATGACCCTGGAGGAGGTCCCTGTAAGGTCCTGAGAGGTCCCTAAGGCGTAGGTAGGGAAGATGGATGTACGGAACCTAATAGTATTGCGTAGTAGGAGTGTACTCGCTAGAACGTCAAGGTAGGATCGAATAGGTCGTATTGGAGATGGGTCTGGAGTGTCTAAGCTCCTGAGTAGATATACGCCCGGGAGGGTAGGTTCCCGGGGACTGGGCTCGAGGATGGACGTCCTCGAGTGTGGGAGGTTGTAATGGAGAAGCGATACGTGATTCGACGTAGGAGGTAGCTTCGACGTTACCTAGATCGAGGTCCCGAAGCTTGTGGAGCAATAGGGAAGCTCAAGGAGGTTTTGGGGAGGTTAGCTCACCAAGGCGTTAGGCGTTGGGGAGCTTTAGTATTGTTCGAGGGAGCTCGGAGACTCACTCGGATTGCTTAGACGTGAAGTAAAAGTGTATATTGGATCGTGTAGACGATCGTCGAAACAGTAGGCAAGAGTAGAGAGAAACAGAGATAAAGAAACAGAGAGTAAAGAGAATTCCGTACGGTTAGCAGGTACAAAGGGACAGGGACTGGACCTATGTAAAGGGTGTGTGTTCAAAATATACCAAGCTACCGCTTGGGAACGTTGTGAGACTACTTAAATAGGTACAGGAAGTGAACAAGGGAACATTGGGGAATCTGGTATGTGCGAGGTAAATGATCGAGATTAGGACTAAATGGGGGTTATTGCGGCGGAAGGGTCTATGGAATGATGTATCATGGGAATTGTCAAGGCTGGGTTGAGGCGGGGAAGCTTATGAAGAGGACCCGGGAGGTCCTGGGGCGAGTGAAGCAATCCCGTGGGGGTTTAGACGATGACGGGGGAGGTTCTTCGAGGTCAGGTAGGGTGATGGGTAGGTGGGTCAGGGCATGACAATCACTGGAAGCTGACATCAGCAGAACATTGCTATGGGTTTCTTAATCCTGTGGAGGAAATACAGTGAGTGACCTTTATCCTGATTATGCATCTACATGACAGACCTTTTTGTAGACCAGGTCCTACTTCCTGGGAGAGCCACACTAATCCGGAACATTTGTGGTACGATAGGGATGGCCCGGTTGGATGTGTAGGACGGAATGGCAAGTCTGGAATGGATCAACTCCTGGATTTTACCAGCAAGATTTATTACCAGCTGATTCAACTCAAAGATATGGTCTACTGCAGAGTCAATCATCCTAATTCTGTTCAACCATATATCGCCAGCCTCCATTTACTGTGCCGAATTGATGTTGGTATCATTTGGGATGACTGAGTGCCATCTGAAGCATGCTTCAGATTCATAGTCAATGAAGTGCAGGAAGGCATGTGTGGCCTAATGATGATGGGAAGGGATAGTCGAGGCGCCATACCCAAAGGTGTTGTACAGGCTTTGAAAAGGGGTGCTTTACTGGGTTGAATGTATTTTACTATGGACATAATAATATCATCTTGAACATTCTATGCTATACCTATATCACTTAAGGTACCATACTCACCAGGTTACTCAAAAATCTCAACTTACTTCGACTTTGACTTTGGGCGCTAAGTCAAAGTCAAGTTCGACTTTGACTTTGACTTTGACTTTGGGCACCTCCACTTTGACTTTGGGCGCTAAGCCAAAGTCGAGTTCAACTTTGACTGCGACTTCGACTTTGGGCACTTCCACTTCCACTTCCACTTTGACTTTGGGTGCTAACTCAAAGTCGAGCCTAACCAAAGTTGAAGTTACCTGTTACTAGAGCTCAATGGCTGATATACAGCAAGACTGTGACATAGTCACATTGATAAACAAAGTAAAGGCAATGCAAAGTCGAAGTCGAAGTTGAAGTCGAGTGTGGGAATTAATTAGACACCCACTCCTGCTCATACCAATTTGCCTCTAGAGGGTGCAAATTATAATTATATTGGCTAGGAATAGTGTAGGATTACTGCTATGAGATAGCTCTACCTGTGTATATAACTTTTATAGCAAGTACTTTCTATGAAATTAGTGTCAACGCTGCTCAGAAGAGAGTAATAAACCTGTGGTGGATCCCAGAAACATGCAAGTCCAGATCTCAACAAGGGGACTTTTTATGCTCATGGTGCTATGAGATAGCAAAATTAGACCACAGTGGGAGGATCATCAATAAGCCAATAGCAGGTTTGTGAAGAGCCAGCAAGGTGGGAATACAGCTCTCTGAAATTGTATGTGGGATGACAGACAACATGGTCAAGACTCAATGGTAATGAGACTATGTCAGGTAACTGTTACTTGTTTAGCACTGAGTACTACCCACGCGGTATCACAGCGCAATTGTTCAGTGACATCTCCGGCTTTCTGAGAGTCCAGAATCCCGTCTGTAACGGAGTATGTCATTGGAATGCTGTGACATGTCATATAAATCCACTTGGCCTTTTCTTAATCCGCTTCATTCTTGAGACCATGTACCGTCAGGGTTTGCCAAGTTCATATGGCCCACAAAGCACATCTGGGGTATGTTAGTCTTCCTCATTTTTCCTCGCAATAGCCTTAATATATTGTACAGTATAACCTTGGATTCTCTCAAGGCAATCAAAACACTTCCGGGGTATGCCACATTATTCTAATTTTCCTACTTGAAGTAACTTTAATGACTTATAGGTCACTCGGACACATTCTCGTCAGGTAAGTCAAGGCACTATGGGCAATTCACCATAATTTATCTTTTGTGCCAGCTTCAAACGGCGTCTTCTACCAATGTAAGTAATAAAAATCCTATTTTTTTTCGGCTCTACTCATTCATTGCAAGTCTTCTTCAAATGATGAAGATGAGGGCAATGAATCCATTGAAGATGTGACCCCTAAGGTTGAGATAGTAAATTGATTATTTCTGGAAAACTTCTTGAAAAAAAAATAACTGACCCAACTACATTGTATGATGATCTCTCTAGCCATCTGATTTTTTAGAACCCCTGTAGGAGCGTTGGAATTTCAATGGTTCGGCGAATTTCCCAACACTGAGGAAGATGTGTTCTACGTTCAACTACCTCTTCCTGATGGGATCGAGTGGAAAATCCGAATTTTTCCCAGTGGAAGTATGAGCATCTCAAGCTTTGGATACTTCTTGCAACCAGTTGGAAATGATGGAGTTCCTCGTGTGCCTCACAGTTTTAATGTCCGACTGGCATCTGGAGGGCCTCCAATTGATAGTTGGGAACAAAGGTTCACCAAGTGTCTCAATATCACCTCGTCGTCACCCAACCAAAACGAAAAGTGGTATTTCAAAGAAGGTCAGAAGGTGGTTGTTTGTCAGCATAAGGAGGTAGTTGGAGAAATTCAAATTCCTATCAATGCTGAGAGGGAAAGGCAATGGGAGTGACAAAGGAACAAGGGAAGGCCCATATGTTCCTTCCCACTTAGGCAGGGTGGCTTTTCTATCATCAGTCGTGTGAGTGGGCGCTCAAGTGGAAGTCATTCGGGTAGTGGTCGTGCGGGTGGGGATAACTTGGGTCCTTTTGCTGGTATTCGTTATGCTTGAATGGGGCTGCCTCTATGACATATGTGAACTTTACCCTATAGTTTCAAAACCTCACCATCATCGACAGACTGAACCTCTATCCCATCTTAGACACCTCTGGGTGGGCCAATCAGTTGCCCGATGTGAAACCCAGCCGCACACCCTCCTCCACTTCTCTTCCCAACCCAACTGCTCCCCCCATCAAGCTAAACATACCCATCAAGCTAAACATTGATGTATCTCAACAGAACAGTCAAACGGCGACCCAGAAGTTCATCTGAGAGTCTTGCAGGTTCATCCCACTCTCCCGTCGCTTCTGCACCCCAATCTTTTCCGAAGAAACTTTTTTGTCATCGCCAACTCAATGACCTCCGCACTACCCGAATGACTGAAGGGAGACTTGGGTGATATCAAAGACCTGAACGAGGAGGGTGAGAACGAAATGGATATGGGTGTCTGTCCTGATCCTCAAGATTAGGACAGCCTGGTACGGACCTGGTGAACCAAAAAGCCAAGTATAGAGACCGGCGGTTGGCCACCTCAGAAGATTCAAGGAACTCATCAAAAGTCTCACCCGCACATTGGTAGTTCTATATATTCGGGATTTCAAGGACCCTTTCCAAGTAAGGGTTTAAGTACAGCTTGCCTAAAGGCTACATATAAAACAACGTTGAATCGGCGTTGCGGCGTCTTCTTAACAAGAATGTGGCACGGACGAGTCGCACTGGACAAACGCCGTGGCGATATAAGAAGAAGGAGGACGTCTCACAGTTCAAATCACGGTATTTCGGAGAATATTTCTCGTCAATTGGGACTAGAGGTAATAAGGAAATATTCTATCTGGAATCTATGTAGAAGCTTACATTGACAACAATAATGTATACGAGGGAGTTTCTGTTGTTCTACGAAGAAATAAGTTAGATATATGACCGTACGAGACGGAGGCGAAAAAGGCAAATAAAACTTCTCAAAGTACAAAGGGAAATGGAAATACAACCAGAATGATATGACGAAGAAAATATAAATATTCTGTATAGAATTGAACTTGCCAAATTTTTTTTCGTTCTGCACCCGAATGTCGAATGTAGTGTGAATAACGACTACGTAGTCAAAACCTCGATGCTAGACGATTTCACCGAGGGTCAAATGGAATCATTGGCGTTCTTCCTCCTACTGCCCGCCAGGCATCTTGCCGCGATTGGAGTCCCCGCAGAAGCCTATGTAGTACTTGGCGTACCTGAGGCATAAACACAGCGAGGACCTGTGGGGAAGGATCTTCCCCAAGACATTGTTCCAGAACTGCGCGGAGGTCTTTGGGTATCGAGTGTAAATCACTGAAGAAAGGAACAGAACAAATGAGACGGAGAAATCTTCGCAATAATTTGAAACAACGAGTGCGAACCTTAGATCTATTTTGTGATATGTGAATGCGTTCACGGTAGCATTGAAATCGGTCCCAATTTGGACGTATACGTCGCTGACCTGGGCTTCGGTCGCCTGACCTACGCTCCAGTATTTTAGAATGTCCTGCAACTGCTTCATGGATAGCAGGAGATTGCGAACGGCAGATGGGACATCTCCCTGAGCACGCTGGTGGTAAGCAGGAGGATGCATGGTAAGAGTGAAATGGATGAGGTGTGGTGAGTGGGTTTTTTGCGAATTTGAGTGTCGAATGGAGATGAAGAGAACGAGTTTTTATGGGTCAGTTTGATTAAGCGCAAGATATATCTTACATGTGCTTACTGAAATGACACGCAAAATACTGTTCCATCCAATGCCACTGCCTTGTGATGCGTGTGATATACTTGATGCAGGAGTATGGTTGTAAGAGTGTTGTGAATACATGGATGATAGAAGGAAGAAAAAGATATGACCCGAATTGCGTAGCAAAGAAGTAACCAGACGACGGCGCCAACGGTTCACAAAATGAGATATTGATGAAATTCTCCGAAATGCTCCCTGACGTAGCTTCCCTTTTAGCGTTTAATTTGTTATGTATCATAGCCATGGAGGTCGGTAAATTCGGTAGAAATCAAGGATTAATTTGAGAAGGCGTTGTATCGTTGAATGGACGGAAACAATTATTATGTAAGCTTACCGTATCGCTTTCACTCGGTTTTAGCATAGCTGTGCTCTGCCATCACCACGTTCTGCACGTTAGATATTGAGGATGATACAGGTAACCACTTGAATCTACATTATGTACCTTATTTCAGCGGAAGAATTCCAAAGAGGTTAGTCATTCCAAATTTTCCATACACTCCACAAAACGAATATTTTATCGACAGGTGGCCAAATCCAAATTTACGAAGTCGACGTTCAAGCGATCATTCATCACTTTGCCACTGTCACAACTTACATGACTGTATCTCATTTCGTATATCCTTTGTCTTTCTTATGCTTTCTCGATTGCCACTTCCATCAAGGTTCGTTGTAAGGACTACGTCGTGATATGACCGCCTCGAAACTTCGAACTGTGCCTTGTTAAGCATACCCCTGTCTCTCTCATGTCAATGTCGCACAGCTCAGCTTTGCGATTTGTGGTGAGTAACGGGTTTGTAAACTTGAAACGACCGCTATCTATGCGATTCGGTGCTTTCTTCTAACAGGTATCCTCGTCTCGGTTGAACGAAACAGGAAAGTGAGGCCAATTTTTGATCATCAACTCATTGTAAAACAACAGTTCTGTATTTATTCCCTCTCTTCCGTTCTCGGTGAAACGTTCCCAATCATGCATAAACGGATTTAGTCTCGACTCGAGGTTGTCATGATTCCTCTGGGAGAACTCCGGATTTCTCAACTGCAATACCACATAGGCAGTACTTCATGTCCTGATTGAGGCCATGAGATGGTCATATCGATCAATCATCGCCTGTTCAGCAGAATCCGCGCCTCTTCGAAGTGCGTAGATATTGGACAATTCTCATAATTTGTCTGACATTCGTATCTTGAACATCTGGTCAGAGTTTGACTATCAAAGTTCGCACTTTCAGGATGAAAATGAGTGGGGATTGTCATAACACTCAGCAAAATCCCAGCTTGTGCAAACTCGTCATCTTGTGCAAACTCGTCATGCGGGTTGCGAAAAAAAACGCGCTGGGCTATACTAATGCGCTCAATGGGCAGAACTATAGAGAACAATTCGTCACAACGATGATAGTATAAAGATCTGCTGCTCATTGCAGACTGATGATCATTGCTTTGAATTTACTACATATCTCAGTTCAGTGCGATGGCAACACTTTAGATACATTAACGATCATCGAATGTATCATCGTATGTAGGCGCGGCAATGTAGGAAGAGTCTACACAGGTAGGAGAAAAAATTCTGCTCGACGGAATTACTAAAATTCAGTGCAACTGATATATCATGTGACCGGCGATATGCCTGATATAGCTTATCCGCGGTCACATGATATATCAGTTACGCTGAATTGTTACAATTCCGTCGAGCGGAATTTTTTCTCTTTCCAGTGTGATATACAACATCTATTTTCGAATATCAAGTCAATAGGTATCGTCGGAAGGTCATGAATCGTTAAGATCGTAAGAAAAACATGATGGATAAAACAACAAGCATAAGCAATAATAATGATAAAGGAAAAAGTAGCTTGATTGTCGGCGGTGAGATTAATCGTCGGGCCCTGTCGTGATACCGGGGGACTAGAACGGAGACGAAAAGGAGACGAAGAATAACGAAAAGCAGATCAATAAAAAGTGTGGAACACCGATAATGTAGAAGGATAAGACGCGGAAGAGAAAGAAGAGACGGAAGAGGGCATGGAAATACGAATGAGAAGGATCGTTCACTTATCGCCTACCCTCTCCTCCGTCTCCCCCTCTCACTTTTGCCTCCCTCACTTCCTGCCAAAATTCACCCCACCGCTGTCCTCTACCCTCTTCTCGCATGATAACCGGATCACGACCAACACCCCTGCTACCACTGACAACCATCTCTCGGCTGTACGCTTCGTTCCTTGCCTTCTCCACCCTTTCCAGGGCGTTGAGTAGAGAAGGCGTTGCGGGGACTGGCAGTACGAGTGGAGTGACAGATGAAGTGAGCTGTTGGACGAGCGGCTGCGTTACCAGGAGTGCCTTAGTTGATGTTGGCGTCGATAGTGATGGCGATGCTTGTGCGAGCACGAGGGGGATTGAATGTGAGTCTGAAGAAGCTACCGCCGTTCGCTCTGGAGAACTCGAAGTCCGAGATGGCGAAGAATGTGCTGAGGAATGAGCTGAAGAAAGGGAACAACGATGTTGTTTGAGGAACCTGGGTGTCCACTGTGGAGTGGAGGACATCGAGCGAGTCGCACCGCTGACGATGTCTTCCTCACCAACAGTCCTACCCTTGTCGCCTTTATCTTCGAAATCCGAATAGTCTGGTGGACCGAATAAAGTATTATTAGTATCGCTTAAACCAGGCGAGGTGGACCGAATTTTCGGGTCAGTACGTCGCCTGACAGCTCGTATCAGTGCTCGTTCTTTTTCATGATCCGACTCGTCTTCGTCAGAAGAACTGAGCTCATCTAACGGTCGAAATTTGACCATCTCCTTCTTTCGGAACCCAGGCGATGTAGAAGATAACGATCTCGAAGATGACGAACGACGGCCGTTCTTAAGTAAAAGACCCGGGTGGGGCTTATACAGAGGAAGAGGCTCGTCGACGGAATTGATAAACGGTGAGATAGAGTCAACCTTGCGAAGTTTGTCAGGTCCGGGACTCGAGGGATACTTCGCATCCAAATGTAAGTCCAATTCTGGGTCATCGATTGGAAAGGCGACTTCCTTCTCAACTTTCCCTCCCTTTAACATCCTTGCTTCCTCGTTCCTGTTGTCCTTCGAGCCAAAGACTCTCTCCCAAACCGATTCGAACGGTCTAAAACTCCCTGCCCTCTTCACGCCGTTCGGAAGATTCACAGCGTACTCCGCCAGATAGGAATCCCACTTCTCATCAGGACATTCTCCCCATTTCCTCCAAAAAGCCCAATCGCACACTGTACCTGCCAAGATAAGAATGCATAACAGGGCTGAAAAGCCTTTCTCAGTGGACGTTCCCCAGGTGGAGGATGCAGAGAGATAGAGATGAGACCAGGGGGATGACCAGGATTGGAGTGATGATGCCGAAGAAGAGGAAAACGACGATGAAGATAGTAATGAAATACACATTGTCACACCGAAAGAACCCGTCGAAGAAGCAGTGAACCGAAGCAGAGGATGTTTGAACTTCGTAAGAGAAGGTATGAACGCGCTAAGCATTATTGCAATCACTGATACGACCATGACCACGATAGTGAACACCACACGTGCTTCCAGTGGAGGGTGTATGATGATACATACGCCTAACGCAGATAATGCCCCACCGGAGAGCCCGGCAAGACCTAGTGCAGCAACGCTATATCGTGCTGCAAGGATGGCAGTGGTGAGCGCGGATAAGACCCAGATAGCTATAAAGGCGCCGCTAGAAAGACTGGAAGAGGTAATGTTTGGGATAATTAACCCGAGGAATGTTGACAGATGTACTACATAGTTCCTTAGTCTATTTTCATATTCAACAAAAAAGCTTAGAGAAAGACTCACCACCAAACGCATAGCCTAGCAGAATGCCTCCTACGCCTCCTTCTAAGACCATCATTCTCTTTAACAATTTCAACCCTTTCGTCTTTTTCCCAAGACTCCCTGGCATTATATACATATCATTCTTAGCACGAAATATCCTCGTCCTATCCAAGGTCAGGAATGCTCCGGAAAAAGTCAAGATTAGCGAGACCAAGAGCAATGGAAGAGTATAAGCCAGTAGATAGGATGAGCTTGGGAAGAGAGTGGACAAGCTGTCGCTAGAACTCGATAGACTAGAAGTATTGGTGGCCATTGGGAGCGAAAAAGATGAGTCGTGATGTGCGGGTAGTTGTGTCGTAATATCGTTACTTCGTTCAGGTCGTCGGGCAACGCAGGTCGTGAGATGAGAGAAGAGAGAAGAGGAGAATGATAAGATAACACCTGATTAGTCTGTAGATAAGATTCGAAAGCAATATGTAACAAATCTTCTTCCGAGCTTCTTCGGAAACAGAACCTTGAGTTAAGTTAAAAGTTATTCAAGTTACGAAGTTTTCCCTACTCTCATGGAAAATCCTGATTCATGAGCGTGGCTGCATGGTACATAGCTCGAGTCTCGTATATTATTATAATCAATGCCCTCACGATATAGAATACATGGGAGTATGCATGTTTATGGATTAGAAAAGAAATTTGGGCGTCGTCGAATTCGAAAGGGCTCGGCTGACTCCGGGGTCATCACGTTCGTTCTTTTCCAAACTTGTGCACAAATTATTTCACGAAGTTTTGTTCAGTCCAGTTCTTCCCAATGAATTTCTGTAGATTATCACTCACACAGAGCACGCCATTATTCGAATTCCCACATTATCGATCAATAAGACTGCGGGCTTGGATTTGAAATGCTTCAAATGTCTTCTCGTACCCATTTCATCGATCCTCTAAATCTTCCAGCTCCATTTTCCGTAATCCCTCGAGAATCTTTGCTTTTTGGCTTCTCGCCCATACATCGCTTGGATCGGATTTCGGATGACCTCTCGAATGTGATTATCGGGTACAAAGGTATCAATGGCATGCTTCGTCTTGTAGTTCTCGCATTCTTTGTGGAATCCACTTACCGTGTTCTTCTAGTGAATATCTACGCCAAACGCGACGATTGTAACTCTGGATTAGCTTTCGACGGCAACAAGACACGAAAATTGGAATACCTCCTTGCGGAAGCATTAGAACAGGGTGCCGATACGCTCGTTAGTATTGGAGGTGTGCAGAGTAACCATACTAGGCAGGTAGCTGCGGTAGCCGCCAAATATGGATTGAAGGTGTATTCTTGTTTTTACTTTCGTCCTCAAATTTTACCCTGACATTCTTTATGTGCCCTAAGGCTAAGCTTGTTCAGGAACACTGGGTCGACTATGAATCATCCGTCTACTCCAAAGTCGGAAATATCCAACTCTCGAGACTCATGGGTGCTGATTCAAACCTGGATCATGACTCGAAATTCGGCATCGAGCACAAACCTACCGCAGCATCTCTCACAGCGCAAGTTCTGTCCGAAGGAGGCAAGCCTTATTATATTCCTGCCGGAGCTTCCGATCATCCCCTAGGAGGACTAGGATTTGCCCGATGGGCATTCGAAGTGTACGCACAAGAGAAGGAATTGGGTGTCTTCTTTGACACGGTCGTTGTGTGTGCTGTTACAGGGTCAACATTTGCGGGAATGATCGCAGGCTTCAAATTGCTTGCGAAAACGTATCCGGAGGATGGAGAAAGGCTGGGTAGGAGGAAGGTTATTGGTATTGACGCCAGCGCTACGCCTGCAGAGACGAGGTCTCAGGTGTTGAGGATCGCGAAGGCCACAGCGGAGAAGATTGGGCTTGGTGCGGGTGAGATTGAGGAGGACGACGTTATCCTGGATGAAAGGTATCATGCAGGAACATATGGCATTCCAGACAAGCAGACGATTGAGGCTATACGGTACGTCTTTTGTTGAATCCCTCCCAGTCTATCTCCGCCTTCGAAGAAGTTCCTTATCATAAGACTGATCCTCATTCTTGCAGCTACGGCGCGCGCATGGACGCATTCATTACCGATCCGGTGTACGAAGGTAAAAGTCTCGCTGGGATGATAGATATGGTGAAAAAAGGAGAGATTTGCGCACTGGATGGAGAAAAATCCACGAATATTCTATATGCGCATCTTGGGGGCCAGCTAGCTCTGAATGCGTACTGGGATATGGAGGAGAGGGTTATATAGTGTAGTTTCGCGTAATTATCGTGTAAGTGGCAATAACTTCTGCTCTTAGATTCCAGAATGAGAGATATCTTATTTGATCGATTTGTGAGCGACGATTTGGGCCTGAACGAGGGCAAAGCGAGTTATATTACCAAATATGGGACTGTGGCTGTGCAATATTTGTTCCCGAAGCCCGTGCCCAATAAAAGATTCCTCGAAGAGTGACAGTGACAGTGACAGTGACCTCATCGACTAACTACTACATAGTACAACATGCGGCACTTTCTTTCTTTCACTCTCATCCTTTCTCTGGTACCGTTTTCCTTCCCGGCTTCCGCAGATTTATCACAAACTCCTCTCAATTCACCAGAATTTGAAATCGGGGACACATCATCGTATCTTCAGGTCAACAATATGCCTTCACTAGCGGATCTACTCACTATTGAATCCTCGGCTTCGATATTCTATTCTTATGCTCGCGAGCTTGCTCTGAGTCAACTCTTTGCTGATTCGAAAAGCTCTGTGTGGGACGGAGGACAGAAACTGACTCTTGCAACGGGTGGATTAACGTTGCTTGTACCTACAAATAAGGCGGTTATGGCGCTTGCGAGGAAGCCGTAAGTTGGACTCCCATTATGGCTATCTAAATTCCGATTCCAATTTACGTCTGGCGATAGTCATCAAGGACCTCCACCGAAGAATGAGAACGAAGGCATTACGATATCGGACGACGAATTCCATAAGCTGTCAAAGGAGAATGTGCAGAGATGGGTCGAGGCTCATATGATTGCCGTGAGTCGGGCTTTCGTCACTTTCCCTAGTCTTTTACTCCCACCGGTAGCTTTCGTTCATTCTTCCACTCCGTCACAATTCTACTGCACTACGATCACTTTGCTTCTCATTATGACAGCCTACATGCGTGGTCCTATCACTTCGTACTCAATTATATCTCATCATTTTTTACCTTCGTCCCTTGGCTCACATTCCGCTTTAACTACCCCGTACTAATGTTCTCTCCTCATTTAGACCTCTCCTTTGACCTTCCCTACCCCTACAGTGACGTACGACACCGTCCTTCAAGGTAAATCCGTGTCATTCACATCAACACAAAGCAATGGTGGGGACGAGGATTGGAAGACGGTTACAATTGAAGATGGTATCAAGATTCTAAGCATGAAGCAAGTACGTATTTATACTTCATTTTCGAACAACAGTTATAAGTTCACACTCTAACGACAAGAACATCGTAGGCATCGAACGGTATACTGTATCTCATTGATGGAACGATCGATGTCGAATAATCGATTAGGATATGCGGAGTGAAGAAAGACAACGGTGAATGGTGCATCAGTGTTTCATAATTCTGGGCTGAGATAATGAATATCCGAAATATCCATCCCATTCTCAGCCTGAACTCTTTGTTGTCGTCAATACCATGAACCTCTCAGTCTTAGATGTGGTCTTGTACATATTCGGCACTTTTGAAAGTACCATATCCTATCACCTTATGGCAGTACCTCATGCCAGATGCTTTGACTTTCTTAAGTGAACGGTAGGGTGTTTCTTGTTAATTTTTCCACTGACCTTAGCCTAGGGTAGTGCGCCCTAGATCCTCAGATACATATACATGCACGAATATGGAACATATGGTCAGTGTGTACGTGAAGATAGAGTACACCAACTTGAAGTTCTAACATAACGACTTGGATAGTCTACAATGGTACTACAGATGTTATGCCTACAGTAGTAGGGCAGATGTTATGTACCAGATAAAAATACACTTTTTTGGTTGTTGGTGGATAAGGTTGATGCATGAGTCCGACTGGAGCGTAAGAATTGAGATAGAGAGGAAATTTGAAGACGGCGAAAGGAACACGAGATGAGTGCTCGAACGATGTGGCTCAATGCAATGGAGTGTGAATTAGTAGAACAAAACCCCCATGTTGAATTACACACAAAAGGTCCATGATTGTAAAAGTACATACACACCTCATCATAAACTACATCATGTTGATATAGTTGTATGTAGACAAACTTATTGAGAATATCCTCGTATGTTCTCTGACATTCTGAGATATTCTAGAAGCAGTTCAAGGAATGCCATGGAGTCATGGACATTTGTAGGAATGTGTAGAATATTCCAGAAATACTTTGTACAATATACAAGTAGCTGAGGAGTAGCTGCAATCTAAGCAAGTCACTATCCTTATACATCATCCAGTACTGTCCTTGGCCTGTTATTTCAACTGGAAGTGTGAGATTTGAAGTTACATATAAGAAACTCTTTCCAATCCACCAGCTCCTTCGAGCCTCGAATTGTTGCGCCTGTCGGATAAACCTCGTGTGCTTAGTGGATAGCGACTGCTGGATCTAGAATCCGGACATAGTCCACCATTTCGAGCCCTCGAATCGTTGTTGCACTCGTCGGATACACCTCGTGTGCTTAGCGAATACCCATTGTTGAATCTAGAATCCGGACATGCTAAAATTGATCTGATAAAAATGAGCGTCCGATCAATGGGCAGAACTTCGTGTACATATACCTTGATTCTTGTAAAGACTCCAGTGAAAACTTGGTTGTAACGTCAGAAGGACCTTTCCTACGACTGCATTTTGGCCCAGGTCATCTAGTAAGTGTAATCTAATTTACAAAAGTAGTATCAATATACCCCATACACGATGAATAAGACTCTAGGACTGTAGAAACATACAGTATCCGAGTCAGCATACATCGACTGTTCCGCTCATTGACCGCCAGCCAAGATGACTTTTCGAGACTGAGAAGGTTCCGAAACTTCAGGACTTGCCCTCTTCGGACGCGTACGCTCTCCAATGAAGGTGTTGGAACTCGTGTAGACGTGGTGCACAGCATATAAGTAAGGAAGGTCGGGTGAAAGATTGTATTTGTGGCACAAGGCGAATTAGGATATATTGAGGCGTCAAAGTATAATTCTAATTGTAGTCAGTAGAAGCATGTCTGATTTGCTTGTAGCTAGAGGTTTTTTTGTTGAGAGATTGACTCAACATCTACGCTCATCTATTTGGCACAACTTGTTAATAGGTATCAACCGTGTTGTGATGCTTGAGGTTTTATATTGCAAGAAGTGGGCAATATAGTAGGTAACAGGTTGAATGAACCGACAGCAAGGTGATTCAGAGGGCCTTTAAAGTAGAGGATTATTGAGGGAGCCTTCGAATCTTGAACGCAGAATGAACGGAAGCAAGCTGTGGGCCTTGCGACCGGATTGTGGACGATTAAGATATCCGGCCGCAGCTTGCCGCACCACCTGAGTCTCTTCTCTTGCCGCAAACGAAAGACTGTTCTCTCTATAATCTACAGTACAATCCCTATGCTCCACTGTTTTCGTAAACTCAAGATCGGCTTCAAGGGAAAGTCACGGTCAAAATTCAAACATACTTAAGACGAACCATGAATATGAAACCTGAGCCATACGACTTCTCGGACTTTTTCTCTTGGTCTTCCTGCTCTTTGGACTAGTTGTCTTCATCGCTGCCATACTTCTAAATCCTCACCCGTATCTTCATGACTTCTTATAGCTCTCAAACTTCATACGGTGCCAGCGCGTCAAGGCCATTGAAGAGAGGAAAGGCATGCTTAACATGCAGGCGCGTCTTGTTCCAATTAAATCCCACCCATTTTAACCCGTCATCATAGATTCTTTAAGATTGTATGTTTTTTTTCTAGTGACACTTTGCCTTAACAAACTCTTATCAGAAATGTGATGGGGCTCGACCAATATGTGGCCCCTGTCAACGGAGTCCGAAAGACGATCCTTGTGAATATGCTGACAGTCCGGGAAGGTCAAGGGTTCGGGCACTCGAGGAAACGGTCTTGCGTCTAGAGGCCCGCCTTCGAGAATACGAACATCCTGAGGAGACACCATCTATGGTGCTTTGTGATCCATACCAGTCTGGTCAAGGCCTCGGCAGCGACGCGATCGTGCGAGTAAATATTGACGACCCATTATCGTCGTATTCCACGCATAGTTCTCCATCCTCATTTTTTAGGATATCTCCCTTACGTAGTTCACATACTGGTATGGTATTTCGCCATACAAATTCTTTCAACTGATAATCTTGGTCAGGTGGATCATCGGATACGGCAGAGCTAAGAATTGCTCTACCTGGAACCAGAAGTCTGTACGTTTTAGTCTTTCAGTTCCTTGATCGCTCTAATATTCCGCCAGTCTTGAATGGTTTTTTTCGAATGCAGTGTCCTTTGGCTTCTTCCTTGAACATTCGCGTTTCTCGGATTCTGCGCTGTTGCCATTAGATTTCGGGCATCAATCCAGGCCATGTCCGGGCCTATTGAGCACCGTGTACCTATGGGGTATCCATTTATCCCCACAAACACAGCATAAAGATCTTGAGCATACCTTGCTCATGCGCGCCCTTCGAGATACAGCCTCGGATATAAGCACCTCTAACCCACATCCACATCGATTCATGCATACCATTCAAGCAGAGACCTTGCTTGGATACTATTTTTTCCGTAATGGTAATATTCTCGAAGCCAAACGTCACGCCTCTAGTGCCGCATCTCTTGCTCTAGGGTGTGGGCTTAACACTCTTAGGTCCTCGCATGAACAGCAGCAGTGGAGCTCAAACATCAACCTTCCTCCCCCACAAGATGCAATTGAGGAAGGTGAACGGATTAATGCCTTCTGGGCCACATTCACGCTCTACCGAGATGTCGCCGTCACGGTGGATCCTCCTAGGTCTCTGTGTGGAATCTTCGATACTTCTGGATGCCAAATTGATACTCCATGGCCCTTAGATATGGATATGTATAAAAAGGTGTGTTTCAGAATCCAACCGCCCTTCCATCCGCGTTCAAGGTAAGCTCATTTTATGTTAACAGAATATCCTGCCGCGTCGTAGTTCAATGACAATACATGAATTTCTTAATCATATTCAACAGAGTGACGACGAGAATCAGCTAGCAAGTGTGACGAATGTGATCACGAAGGCATCTTTACTTCTCCATCAAGCGTCTTTCGTCGCTGGACAGTATGATCCAAGTACGTTATCTTCAAGCCCACTTTTATCTTCTATCTACTTACAGCACGACCACTGGAGACATGCCCACGTCTGAAGCTCAAACTCTCTTTGCGACATTCAAATCTGTTCAACAGTTGATCTCTTCCCTACAGTCTCAATTGTCTCCGTTGGAAAAACTCGACCATCAAAATCAAAACCTTTCAGCCCTCCGTGAAATTTATCTTGCCCACTCTCTCATATACGGGTCGATCATACGCTTGAATGAGATATTTTCGGATTCAAATGCAGATTGCCGCAAGCACTGCTTAAAGAGTGCACAGGCTATGATTCATGGGGGAGGGTTTGATGTAGCTGAATTCGGATGTGTGAATCCTATAATGGGTGTATGTGCTCTGTTCGCGCCCTGTAACTTGAATCTTGATGTTTCTTTTGTAGACGCTCTGGACCCTAGCTTGTCAGACGCTCGTTCAGGAAATTATCTGTCTGCGTTCTTTACGAACCGGAGAAGTACAAGGATCGTGGCCATATTTTTTGTCTCAGTCTTCGGAGCCAGCATCGATCTCATCACTTTCATACCGTCGGGATAACTTACACGACAAAGGAGACTTGCACTTGGACAATGAAGCTCCCCTCTTAGCTTCCCTTCAGCGGGGCCTATCGGCTCTCACATTCTTCTCTACTAACAGCCCTTTAATGGATAAGTCTTTTTTGACTTCATCCCTGTCCAATGATAGGTGAGCGTAAGTTTTCTTAGTTATATTTAAAATAGATCTCATCTCAAACTTGCTAAAGACGATATCGCTCCCGGCGTTGTGGTAGAGTTAGGAACCCACGCATGGATTCATATCCTTCTGGTTGTACCCAGTCCAAGATATTGACAACGCAAATTTACCCCCTGTATTGACTATGCCCATCTCTCCAATTTTGCCTCCAACTCTGCCTTATACTTCTCAGTCATGAAATGGATGTTTCTCCTTGCTTCTGCCCATATCTGTAGACTTTCTCTACCTTCATGACCCTGTTACAACTGAGTGACCCTATCTGCAAAACTCAGCTTGATTTCAAATGTGAGTCTCTGACGGTTCTTCAAGTTTTCGAAAAACCACATCTCAACTTTCAAGCATTAGCAGACCTTATCTTAATTCGATTTGATCATGAAATTAGTTTGAGAAACAGCTTTAGAGACTCGTAGTATTGAGGAAAGGGTAGGACTGAAGAGTCAGTTGAACAAGCAGATGTTCCGTGCAATTGCAGCTACATTCCCTCATAATTTGTATCCAATCGTGTGCATTGAAGGTGGACTCCACCAGTGGGTAGAGTATTAATCTCGAGTCATTCCTCTGAAATTCTATATTCTTGATATCTATATGACCGACCCCTTCAGTGGACTTCTACTACGATCCTATCTCTAAGACTTTGAGCTTCATCAGTCATCGTCATTTCACCACGAAAACAAATGAATCCGCGTATCGCAGCAAAATTTCGTTACGTTTGCATCCAAGATGCAGCACCCCTTGTCATCTGAATCCAAAATGTCAAACACTCTGTAACCGTGCAACCCAAGCCCATAGGTTCAGTTTTCATCGGAAGCCTGACACTGTTCGGTATGCTCATCTCCAGCTCGATAGGCGGACTGACCGTGGCCGTTGCCCAACCTAGGAGGATGATCAGTAAACGAACTTTGAGTGAGTCTTAGGTTTTCTTTACATTCGTCATTGCCTTCTCTCTCTTTACCCTTGCTGTTTCCCGGTTTTGCTGCCTCAAACCGTCCGAAACACCAAAAGGCATAGTTAGTGACAACAAAACAAGGACCAGCGGGGGCACAAGATTCAAGGACCTGCAAAATCGGTGAAATAAGCGCTAAGAAGAAGATGGAAGGAATATATGAAAAACATACCACCTGCCATAAATCGTGAGCCGTATTTCTCGCAGCTTCTGAGTTTTCCTGGAAACGAGGATGACGAGCCAGATTCTGAGGAATCTGCCAAAGAAAAATGATCGATTATGACGTGAGAGAGAACTTTATGCTACTAAGCTCACGTTTTCGGGCATTGTAAAGGCACGCAAATCCTCCAAGTCAAGTTTCCACGGTGGAACGCATATGATCGAAAGAGATCCATCGCCATACGTAGTGGCAGGCTATATCCAAAGAGAACATGCAAGATGAGAGCGTCAACACCGGAGTGGGAAAAGGATTATGACAAGGGTGACTTACGATTCTCAGCACGTCCCACTCAACCGCAGCTTTCTGATCCGGTCCCCGCGACGCGATGAATTCGAGGGATTGAGCCAGTGGTACATGTCGCGGGATATTATTGAGAATCCGACAGCAATGGGTGACTGGTCCCAGCACGAACGTCATGATAAGAAGAAGGAATTCATCCTGGCCGTCGACGCGAGACAAAAAATTGACTTGACCAATATTCAAGCTGTTGACCCCATAGCAAGGGATATTCATGTCCGGTTTGTCTAACTCAGTGATAAAGCAATCTGGGGCGTCGTCGATGTCTGTAGAGGATAACGCAATCTCAATAGCGGTACGGGAATCGATTCAAATCACTTGCGACTTACATCGTCTGACCATTGTCCTGAAATCCCAGATATCCAGCTCTAAAACTTTGACGCCTTTCTGCATACAACTAAAGGGACGATCGCCATTATTTGAAACCAAGGAGCCCTCCTTCAGTCGATCCCGCAATTGGACACCACGAGAGCTGGGAACTGGACAAAGTGCATTGCGAAGATAAGTCTGAATAAGAAACCGCCACGGTTCAGTGTAAGATCGTGGATTAATGGCTGTCTTTTTTGACTGAGATTTCATCGCAGACAAATGGTGATTGAGTGGTAGGGATGATAGAAAAGGCAGGAAGAAGTTGTTAACACACACACCCTGAGCAGTGGTTTTTAACATATAAATGCAGAGGGCCTAAACGGAGATGACGTGATGGACCATCGGTGGCCAACAATGGTCAAGTGTGAAGGAGGATCGTGGCAATAACAATAACACCATAGCCGACGTTGGCGCTGTGGATATATTGTTATCCATTTATGGATTCAGCAACATCGATGGTGATGGTCGAAAGAAGAGAAATTCGTAGACGCCGTAGTTAAGCGCTTGTTCTCGCGTTTACCTTCGTTCACCTTGGTGACGCTCAATGTTCAACCCAACCAACATTTCGCAGTATACTTTTCCCATTGTCTCTATAAACATACCTTTGTTCACCGTTGGGCGAAAGCGTATGGCACGAGAAGCCACACCGCTCTTTAGCTCGAATCCTGTAGTTTTCCACTGCTTTTCTGACCATGGGTATATCTGAGTGAACTTCCTTACCCTTGCTTTTGCAATTTCGATGAATGATTCTGGAAAATAAGGTTCTTCTCGTTTCAACAAGCTGGACTGTTTCGTTTGGATTTGGGTAGTATCTTTGCAGTGCACTAGGGAGGATCCTGACCTCTCCTCTGGCCAGACGACGACGACGATTGAAGACAGTTACAGTCCAAGGCAGGATCAAAGGCTGTTGAGGATGCAAGTGCGTATATACTCCGATTGCCCATGAAAATTGACATTTTGACCGCGTTTACCTTGTAGGCATCGAACGGTTTACTAAACATTATCGATGGAATCTGATTAATCATAATACATCAACAGATAAGAGAATGGTGCATCTGTGTATCACATACATCTTGGCTAGAACGAAGATTCCTGATCGTCGATATTTCGTCTACATAACAGAGGTTAGACTTGAGCTTGGACTCTCGCTCTTGAACAGGTTATACTAGTAATCAATCTGGCCAGGCTGTTCTTAGTACAGTTATTGTCTCACAACGAGGTGTGCTCTGCTTATTGGAGGATCGAAAACAGGTAAGGTATGAATACAACTAGAACTGTCAATAAAATGGATTATACAAGGGCAGTTTGCGGAATGTATAGCGCTATGGAGTGTGAATACACATATGGAATTTAGGTGAAGTGCATGACGGTCGGAGAAGTGCATTACACGACCTCCGAAGCTTGAAGTTTGAAGTGGTGCGGAAACCTGAAATCTTGGAAGACCTGTGCAAAAACTCTAAGCACGCAGTCTGCGGATTCCCCGAGTCTCGAATCGTTGTTGGGCCTGGCTAGATGAGCTCCATATCCTCAGTGTATGGCAGCTGTTGGGTCTAGATTTCGGCAGTAAAGCCAATCTCAAGGTGTAAGAGGCTGTAAGCAGGTCTTAAATTGAATATTGTACCTTGATTCTGGCGAAGATTTCCGATTAGTTAGAAATTAGTTTAAGACACCAGAAGAACAGTTCTCCTGAGTTAGCTTCGACTTAGATTAGGTAGTAAGTGTAATATTTTGGTCGACATACCCTCGAGCATACCGCTTATCATTCATGTGCCGCTGCTACAGAATGAGTCCGGTACTAGTAGACTGCGAAGTTTCCGAGACTTCAGAACGCACCCCCTTCGGACGCGTATGATCTCCGTTGGAGTTATCAGGAAAGAATTCAAAGGGAGTAAGGCGGGTTGAAGGTTGCATTGCACAGGCATAGCACTCCGATTAGCGCGCGTGAAGATTTTACCACGATCAAGTTCGCAAACGCGTTCCTGACGATCCTTTGTCTCGAAAGCTTCGTAGTTTTTGTATCACTCAACAATCACTCCATATACAGTAGATGAGCACTTGTAATCATGTTGAAGAATGAGGTGGTACAAGTATATAAATTTGGCGCGAGAATATTGGCACTTTTCATCCATTACATCATCTAGTCAAAAATACAAAACCATCTAATCCGACCGGCCCTGTCATCCGGGCTTGACTTTAGAGAATCACTTGAGGTCATGAATACTAAATAGAAGATATCCACCGATATATCATGTGACTCTAGATAAGCCATATTGAGCATATCACCAGTCACATGATATCAGTTCCACTGAATTTTGATAATTCCGTCGAGCGGAATTTTTTCTTCTTCCGGGGTGTATGCGGATTTCTTGCCCAAGTAAGAAAAGTTCAAAAACTAATATCCTTGATTTCATTTTGGACCCTTGAATACTAATCTGAAATAGTGAGGGAGAGCTAATTATGTTACATCTTGATTACTGTCGGGGAGAGAATGTTTCAAGGTTTTTTACTCTGAGAGATCGAGTCATGTATTCTGAAGTTTTGGACCGAACTCTTAGAGATCTTGGCAAGCAACAAGTTGAATGCACCGACAGCGCGGCAACTCCGAGAAGCTATGAGGAAGGTAGTCGTGGGGGAAACAAGCAAACTGGGTAGGACTGGCTTTTAAGGTTGCAACGATTTTCGGGTTCGGCCTCCAAGCCGCCGCAACTTGCCGCACGCAAGTCCAAAGGTCACCAAACGAATAGTGATACTTATCATCCGCTGCTCTAACTTCTCACAAACTCAAACGGTCAAGTTACGGACAAAAAATGGAACTTATTTAAGACGAGCAGTGAATATGCAACCTGAACTTACGCCCTCTCTTTGTCGTGTGGTCAGCCTTGATTTCTAGACTAATACCTGCATTGCTGTTGTACTCCTATCCTCTCGATGACTTCGACTTCTCATGGCTCACACGCATCACACAGTGCTAGCACATTGAGGCCCTTGAGAAGAGGAAGCGCTTGCTTAACTTGTCGGCGCGTATCTTTCCAACTGAAATCTTGCTCATCCTAACGCCTCATTATAGTTTTTTCAAGATTGTAAGCTTCTCCTTTGCTAGTTGAGCTCTACCTACACAAACTTCACCAGAAATGCGATGGTGTTCGACCCATATGTGGTCCATGCGTGCAAAGTCCAAAGGACGATCCTTGTGAATATAACAACGCCCCGGGAAGATCAAGAGCTCGGGTTCTCGAAGAAACAGTCTCGCGTTTAAAGGCCCGCCTCCGAGAATATGAACATCCAGAAGAGACGCCCTCCATGGAGCTTCATGATCCATACCAGCATAGCCAAGTTCACGACAGCGGCGGAACCATCCGAGTAAATGTTGACCGACCGTTCTCGTCGAATTCCTCATATGGTTCTCCATCATCCTCATATAGCTCTCCGTCATCCTCATTTTTCGGGACGTCTACTTTACGTGATTCATATAGCGGTAAGTTATGTTCTTTTGCCATGTATAAAGTGATTCAATTTATAATCTTGGTCAGGTGGATCCTCTGAATCTTCGGATAGACCCTCAACGGCGGGAGCAAGAATTTCCCTACCTGGAACCAGAAGTCTGTACGTTAAAACTCTTTCATTCCATTGATCACACTAACAGTCCAGCAGCCTGGAATGGTTTTTAAATAATGCAGGGTCATTCGGCTTCTTCCTTGAACACTCACGTTTCTCGAGTTCTGCTCTCTTACCATTAGATTTCGGGCATCAATCTAGGCCATGTCCAGGCCTATTGAGCACCGTGTATCTTTGGGGCATCCATCTATCCCCACAAACACAGCATAAAGATCTCGAGCATACCTTGCTCATGCGCGCCCTTCGAGATACAGCCTCGGATCTAAGCACCTCTAACCTACATCCACATCGATTCATGCATACCATTCAAGCAGAGACCTTGCTTGGATACTATTTTTTCCGTAATGGTAATATTCTTGAAGCCAAACGTCACGCCTCTAGTGCCGCAGCTCTTGCTCTAGGGTGTGGGCTTAACACTCTTAGGTCCTCGCATGAACAGCAGCATTGGAGCTCAAACATCAACCTTCCTCCCCCACAAGATGCAATTGAGGAAGGTGAACGGATTAATGCCTTCTGGGCCACATTCACGCTCTACCGAGATATCGCCGTCACGGTGGATCCTCCTAGGTCTCTGTGTGGGATGTTCGATACTCCTGGATGCCAGATTGATACTCCATGGCCCTTAGATATGGATATGTATAAAAAGGTGTGTTTTACAATCCAATCGCCCTTCCATCCGCGTTCAAAGTAAGCTCATTTTATGTGAATAGAATATCCTGCCGCGTCGTAGTTCAATGACAATACATGAATTTGTCAACCATATTCAACAGAGTGATGACCAGAATCAGCTAACAAGTGCGACGAATGTGATCACCAAGGCATCTTTACTTCTACACCAAGCGTCTTTCGTCGCTGGACAGTATGATTCAAGTACGTTATCTTCAAGCCCACTTCTATCTTCTATCTAAATACAGCATAACCACTGCAGACATGCGTACGCCCGAAGCCCAAACTCTGTTTGCGGCGTTCCAATCCGTTCGACAGTTGATATCATCCTTGCAATCTCAATTGTCTCCGCTGCAAGAATTCGACTATCGAAATCAAAACCTGTCAGCCCTCCGGGAAATCCATCTCGCTCACTCTCTCGTACACGGGTCGATCATACGCTTGAATGAGATTTTTTTTGATTCAGATGCGGATTGCCGCCAGTACTGCGTAAAGAGTGCACATGCTATGATTCATGGGGGAGGGTTTGATGTAGCTGAATTTGGATGTGTGAATCCTATAATAGGGGTGTGTGCTCTTTCCGCACCGTCACGAACTCTTATGCTGATATTTCCTTCATAGACGCTCTGGACACTGGCTTGTCAGACGCTCGTTCAAGAAATCGTTCGTCTGCGTGCTATGCGAACCGAAGCACAAGGATCATGGCCGTCTCGGTCTTCAGAGCCAGCCTCAATCTCACCATTTTCATACCGTCAAGATCACGTGCATGTTGCATCCGAGAGTGAAAACACGGGAGACTTGCACTTGAACGGTGAAGACCGCCTCTCAGCTTCCCTTCAGCGGGGCCTCTCGGCCCTCACCTTCTTCTCTGCTAACAGTGCTCTAATGGATAAGTCTTTTTTGTCTTCGCCTCTATTTAATGTTAGGTGAGCGTGAGTTTTGAGAATAGATTCTTGTTCTCAAACTTGACAAAGACGATATCGTTCCTGGCCTGGTAGTAAGGTCCTGCGCCCCTCGGGGATTCATCACCTACTGTCATCTTCGTTCGTTGTGCCCAGTCGACAACGTTTGCCTTTGCTTCAACTACCTACATATGACTATCTCTCCCGTTTTGTCTCCGATTCTGCGTTGAATTTTCATCCTATCCAATCCTTCGATAAATGTTTCTCCATGCGCCTACCCTACTTGTATCTGCCAATTTTTATCATGTAGATCTTACCTCTACGGATCAATTGATCAACTGTTGCTACGTAAGTGATTTATCATTGAGGGACTCTGTTTAATTTGGATCAGTATTACTTCCAACTTCAGAGATGGAGAACTTCGAATCTTGCTCGATCACGAAATCAGTTGAAGAGCACTTACAGACGGACTGCACTCGTATCATTGTCGCAGAAGAATAAATATCACCGTCAAGAAGACCAGTTAAACCTCTTTGATCGCAATGTTTTCCCGTGTTTTGTCTTACATGACAACATTACTTGCTTACATCGTCTGACCATTGTCCTGAAATCCCAGATATCTAGCTCTATGTTGACATGTTTCCGCTGCAGCGAGGGTCGCCATCATTTGATACCAAGTAGCCCTCCTGGAATCGATCCCGCAAAGGACACCAGGAGAGCTGGGAGTTGGATTTCGTGCATTGCGAAGACAAGTCTGGATAAGTAAGATCGTGGATTAATGTTTGCCTTTTTTGACTGAGCATCCGAGGCAAAAGCAAGGAGAGATGATAGAAAAGGCAGAAAGGGGTCACCGTGAGCAGTAGCTTCTAATTGGCATGGAGAGGGTCTAAACGGAGATAACACAATAGACCACCGGTGGCCAACAATGGCCAAGCGAAGGAGAATCGTAATATTCTTTTCCATTGATGGTAAATTCAGCATCGGATACATGGTCGAAAGAAGAGAAACAGGTAAACATCGCGAGTTAAGCGCTGTAGAGCGCTGTCTTCTCGCGTTTACTGCACACCTCGATGGCGCTCATCGAAAGGCGGCTGACAATCATTGTCGTCGGCTAATAACAGAAACGAGGTATAATATCCCATCTTCAATAGCATGCTCACCTATCTATAGCACCTACTAAGTAGTCATCGGTCGATATTGGAAACAATCCGAGTCGACATGTCGGTTTCGTTCTCATGTTTATTGCCATGCTTCAAGTCAGAGGTAGACAGATGAACAGCCTGGGGGAAAATATCGATCCTGTCAGCCAGTAACACTTACCTATATGTCTTCAAGCTACTCGTCCTAGTCCATAATTCAACTTCTAGAAAATCACCAACGAAAGCGTTCTTAACATCTTCGACAATTACTTTCAAGTTCACTTAGAACTTCAGCGTTCAATGGATCCTAATCGTTTCCCATGTTTTCCCGATAGTTGGACAACAAGTCCTGAAAGTCCTGATACCACTTGATGGACGCGAATCCCACTTTCTATAAATTTGTCCCGAGTCAACTTTTTGAATTATCGCTCTCAGCCCTTCATCACTCGTAGTCTTGTTAACATTATCCGACCTTCAAGGCTACATACCCGTAGATATAGAAAATTGCTCCGTTCTACTTTACGTTACCTCGCATCCTAATAGCTCGCTTATATACCAACACATCTCAGTGTTCCACTACCACTGAGATGTGAGTACACTCGTCATAACACTCCTTTATACCTATTTTATTGACTCTCTTTTAGATATTATTCACACCTTTATCTAGGTATACATTATAGTGTTCCACTACCACTGAGATATATTATTCACACCTTTATCTAGCTTCGTTGTCTGTCATTTGTGCCCTCAGTACCTCGTCGTGAATCCCTATCCTTGGTCCACTGTGCAAATAGGTTATGGGCCCCGGCAAAATGTCTACAAACATCAAGTTCAAAGTTCCTATCCTGAAAGAAGACCTCAGTAACTGGGTCATCTACAAGCAACGTGTCAAGACTGAAGTCTTGTCACATCGCTTAGGACGACATATGATGGGAACAATTCGACCACCCAGACGTGTCACTGAAATATCCGGAGACTATTACCTCACCGGAAGTGCGACGCCGTTAACAGACGATGAGTACGAGAAGTGCATGGAAGCTCAAGATGAGTACGAAGCAAAGGAAGCACAGCTCTGCAAGATCCTCTACGAGACCATCCCAATTTCACTATTCCTGCGTATTCGGGAAGAAGTCACTGCCCACAATACCTGGAAACAGCTCTGTTCAGTTATAGAGGACAGACCTCCCATCAGTGCCAACACTCTGCACCACAGAATGATGAGCCTTTGTACCCCTGAAGAAGGAGATATCTGAGAAACACTCACCCAACTTCAAATGTGGTACGATGAGCTCGCTGGCATGGGACACCTTGTTCCCGATGACTCTTTCATGACATACATTCGCCAATCCTGTGGTATTCCCTATCGCGACCTTTTCAAATCACTTGCGAACACCTCCGAGTTGACTGGAATTCCGCTTTTGAGTCAGTTTCTGATCAAGAAGGCTCGACAAGCTGCCGATGAGCGGGATGTTGAGAAGGAGGATGATGCAGTAAATTCTGCCCTTTCAGCAGCTAAGGCTGCTAGTCTTGTTCCCAAGGGACCGAACTATCAGAAACGGCAAGGTTGGAAGGATAATACCAAGTCGAAAGAGGATTGATCACACCTTTTCTGCGATAACTGCGAGAAGGTCGGTCATACCAAGCCTAACTGTTGGGCTCCTGGGGGTGGTAGTGAAGGAAAAGGTCCGCATCAGCGGAATCGACAAGGGAAGAAGCAGAAAGGCGCTACGGCGGCAGCTGCTCAGTCCTCAAAACAAGATGATGAGAATGAAGAAACATACGCGTTTGTTATGGATGCTAAGCACAAGGATGATTTTGGTATGCCTGATCTCCAAGCTACGTCAGACTTCAGAGAACGGTCGGACGCCCTAGCTGCTGCCAACGTTACTCACAAAGGCGAGGTGATTGATACAGGTGCAACGCGCCACTTCTCACCCATCCAATCCAACTTCAAAAATCTTGTTCGCATTGCTCTGTCTCCAGTTACGGCTGCCGACGGTCGATCATTTGTTGTCACAGCACGAGGAGACTACATGACCTCCTTATCTATGGGTCCAGGGAAGAAACCCACTCCAATTGTGTTATCGAACACCTATTACTCCCCATCACTCGCCTTCACTCTCATATCAGTAAGCTGCATGGACAAAGCAGGCTTTTCACTTACTATTGAAGATGGTAACTGCACTATTTTTTCACCTCGACCGAACCGTAAAGCTATCGGATTAATCCCTGTGAACCATGGTCTGTACCGGGTCAGTACTGGATCCAATCCTAGATCCGTTCTCATTGCTGCTGCTGCCTCCACTCAACGTCTCACCATGTACCAATTCCACTGCATAATGGGACACCCTGGTGAAGACACCCTTCGCCGCATGCTCAAAACGGAAATGGCTACAGGAATCAATGTCGACTTAGGAACCACGGTTGGATTTTGCAAACCTTGTGTGCACGCGAAAGCTGCGCAAAAACCATTCCCGAAACATAGCGATAATGCCGATGCAAAGGCTTATGTGTCACAAAGCGTCAGAGACGGGGTGACTAAGCGGAGCAACGGGGTAAGCGGCAGAGCGGGACGACGGAGCAAGCGGTAGAGGCAGAGCAACTGATCAGAGCGTGGACAGACTGGTCCCAAGATAATGACAGAGTT
>MU795341.1:0-28522 GCA_027886305.1 Lentinula aff. lateritia | reverse complement strand
CAGTTGCTCCGCCTCTACCGCCTGCTCCGTCGTTCCGCGCTGCCGCCTACCCCGTTGCTCCGCTTAGTCACTCCGTCTCTGACGCTTTGTGACAGGTTCGAGCCAATGGACTGAACTCAAATTTGAGGTTCTCGGTCAGGGTACTATTGTCGTCAAAGGATAGACTGGGATTATCCAATTTAGACTTTGAAGTTGTTTTGATGCCTATTTCCATTGAGTCAGATTGCAGCACATGGTGAGCACCGATTACACTCACCGGCGTTCACTGTATTTGTAATGGTAAAACGGGGAGCCTATTATTGGTCATTGAGTTATTATTCGGTTTCGAACACCATATGTGATTCCGAACCTCGTTTTCAAGCTGACGACCTGCATCAAGGTCATGCTGGTGTTCATCCATTACTTCAATTATCTTCATCACCACCACCAGTATCCATATCATCGTCATCTTCTTGGTCTTCTTTTTCAGCAGCAGACCTTGTACGGCTCATGTTCAAATTCTGCTCATCTGCCGAAGCTGAAGGAAAAGGTGGATAAGTTGAGTTATGATTTTTTTGGAATTGGACACGTTCAGAACCTTTTGAGTCCGACTGATGAATTATGGGTGCTTTTCCTCCTAGACTTGGCTGTAAGTGGGTTTCGGGTCATCTTGGCAAAAATGCAGCTTACTCCTAGACTTGTTCCGCTTTTCTGTAGGCTGGGTTATCGGACCGTGGGTTTTAGTCAGGTTGGATTCTTAAATTCGAGCTAAGTTCTTGGCAGGAGTGGTAATGGTTGGAACGGGAGCTGGCCTCCATCTGCCGGAAGTACTTTGTCCTGGTTTGGATACTGCTGGCATATTCTTCATCCTTTTTAGTGCTGGTTGGGCTGTATTCTCTTTTGAATGCACTGTGGTCAAATTTAAAATCAATGTTCCACAAAAAAGAAAATTTCTTCAAGGCACCAGGTGAAATATTGCTCTTTCTTTTTGCAGCCCTTGTTTGTACTGCTACAGGGGTAGCTTGAACAGTAGGTACCATTGATGGTGGTGGTGAAGGTACCAAACTACGACCACTATCAGCCGTAAACTTTTGACCCCTCTGTGTTGACATGAAAGTAAGATAGAGGACAAGTGGTACGGTGTGACTTTACCATTGGTACGTGACTCAAAATTCCTTTTACTACTCTGTAATGACACCCCAAAAGCGCAAGCTACTGGGTATGTCTCACACTGAGAGCATGCCACCACCACCAAAATTTATCCGTTTCCCACTCTCAAAGTAAGTGCATTGCACAATGTCATTCTCCTGTACTCTTGTTCTCACTTTTTTGCAGTGTTATTATCAACAAAGATAATAAAGCAGTTCGTTTTCGAAGTGCAAACCTCATCCGCATGGTGCCCACACCGTCTGACCCAGTTGAAATGGCACATATTCATGATAATCAACATCTCCACGAAATCATCATGGGGCAGCAAACAGAATTGGAAACTGCACAGCGGGAGGTGGAGTCTTTACACCAAGAGCTTTCCTTACTCAAAGCATCGTCAACGTAATATTGATTCTATGGCCTAGTATCCTCTCATTCTAAAATAAACTCCTTTTAGCTCTCATCGCACAGTGACTACACATTCAGGTACTGTTCATTGTTTTCATTATTGTTTTTCTTTGCTCATACTTGCGGTCAGTCAATGTTCAAACCTTGCTTACTATCGACAATCTCAATGAACGAGAGACTTGACACTGCTGCTCCAAGATTCTAAAATAAATTCCACTCAACTTTGAACCAAATTATCATGCCTCAGATATGAACTGGAGGCCGCCTGCGAGGGTAGAGATAGTGCTACGAAAGAAGCAGCTTATTGGCGAGACAAATTTCAGTATATTATTCAAAAAATGAATACTATTGTCGAGTCATTCTCTTAGTATATCTATTCTTCAATTACTCTATGGATATGGATACCAGCTTTCTATTGTTTGTTTCTGGGAATTTCCACATGTTCATCTTAACTTGAAGACTTGAGCTACGACAAGGCACTGCTCGAAGACCACCCTCTTGTTCTGCAACCTATTACCAGGCAATACTTATTGTGAGTGCTTGCGTTAATCTTGTACAAACTCAATCATAATCTGTCCACAGGTACATCCTTTACTAGTTTTGTGGTCCTATACCGTACTGCTATAATACTTTTTTCGCACTTCATGGTCACCAATATCAACACCTGTGCTGGATGTGAGGGACATTGGAATTGATCGAGTGATCTCACTCAACATCAACTGAAATCCAGAGACCCCAGGTGCATTAAAGCTGCAGCGGAAAAAGCTGCGCATCTCCATGGCTCTTGGCATATCCCTACTCCTCAGCATCGCCGGACACTTTCTCGCACATCACAATCCACCCACATTCCATATTCCTCTCAAATTGATATCACCAAAAGCACCTTCAATGGTAATTTTTTCGGAAATGACTACACAGCCGACGACTTCCATGGTTTCGACGAGGATGATGCTGTTTGTGATGATAGTGACTCTGCAGCACTGGAACAGACTTGGGAGCATGTTTGCAAACCGCAAGAGCTTCAACCAGATATAGAAGTCGACATAGAACCTACAAATCATTCAAAATCTGGTTCCTTCCATGATCCATTACTGCCACAGCTTCCTGCTCATCGTGAGGGAATTCATGTACAAAAGTATGGTGGTCTTGTGGGAGCAGCACTCGCAGATTCAACTAATCATATAGCTCATGATCCACGCTCTGGTTTTCAACATTACAAATCTAAGGTGACAGGAAGCGATACAAATGTTTGGGCACCATTTATCTCCCAAACAGATTGGGAGGTCGCCCGATGGGCCAAGATGCAAGGCTCAGGCTCCACAGCATTTTCCGATTTGCTGGCAATTGAAGGGGTATGTCTTAGTGTTCTACTATCAGGATCAACATTTGATTATTTGATTATTGCAGGTAAAACAAGCTCTCGGTCTCTCATATGCAGACAGCGCAGGGTTAAACAGCATTATTGACAATAATATGCCTTCACAACGTCCTATCTTCACTCGCTCCAAAGTTGTAATAGGAGGACAGGCTTTTGACCTGTTCCGGCATCCCATATTGGACTGCATCAAAGCCCTATATAGCAATCCTGAACACAGCCAATACCTTTGTTTCACACTGGAACGACATTACACTGATGCAGATAGGACTATGCGGCTGTATCATGATTTTAATACCGGACGATGGTGGTGGGATACACAGGTATGTAGTTTTACTACCAACGTGCATAACTCAATAACCTTCATATCAGGAAGCTATTGAAAAAGACAAACCTGGAGCGACAATTGTTCCCGTTATTATCTCTAGCGATAAAACCCAGATTACACTTTTCCGAAACAAGTCTGCTTATCCTGTTTATCTTACCATCGGGAATCTTCCAAAGGAAATCCGTCGAAAGCCTTCACAGCAGGGACAGGTATTACTCGCATATCTACCATCTAGTCGGCTTGAACACATTACGAACAAATCCACACGATGGCGGATGGTGGCGAATCTATTCCATACTATGGCGGAACTCACTGCTCCACTCAAAGAGGCTGGTCTCGAAGGAATCATCATGTAAAGTGGGGATGGTGTTCGGCGTTGTTGTCATCCAATTCTTGCTGCCTATGTTGGGGATTACCCTGAGCAGTGTCTGGTAACAACATGTTATTATGGTGACTGTCCTTGCTGCGAGACTGAGAAAGAGGACCTTGGGCTTTTTCCAGTCTCAAAGCCATATCGAGATTTCGAAGAAGCTCTCGATGCTGCTATGGCAATTGGAATGAAGGAATAGACTGATGAATGCCTGGCTGCCAATATCAAACCAATTCAGCATCCGTTTTGGAAGGACTGTTAAGATCATGTACACCGTGTAACCATGCCAGAAGCTACAAGGTGTCTAAGTGCGGAGGGTCGAGTGGGACAGTAGTGAAGTTATTAACAACACCGCCGTTACGCCGTTAGTCCCCGGAGATTGAGAACAGAGGAGAGGAGAACTAGTAGCAGCCAGGTCGGAGCGGCGGTAATGCCGACAACGGGGAGCGAACCAAAGGACTTATAAGTCCTAAGGTCAGAGTGAGAAGTACTTCAGGGCGATGAGCCAGAAGACTTATGGACAAGAGAGGATGAACTAAGTTGAAGAGAGGATCTAAGTTGATCTAAGATGATAATTAAACTGAGGAACTACTGTATCGTACAGGCAGTATTTATATCTACAGATTGGCACATCGGTGCGAAGCGCCAGACTAACTACTAGGAGCTATACATGTAGTACCTGCAGGGTGAAGTAAAAGACAATAAGGAGAGACTAGAAGGAATGGGTATGTGTAGCGAGAAAGAACAGAAGAGATTACAATAAAGGATGTATCTCGGGATACCAAGCGGCGGTGCGGGGCGCCAAGGCATGGGCTTGACAAGGACCTCCCTTACATGGACATTTTTTGTTCTATCACCCCAGATATATTGCACCAAATGTACCAGGGAGTCATGAAACATCTCATTTCTTGGCTCACCAGTATTTGTGGGGCTAACGAGATGGATGCTTGTGTTCATCGTTTACCTCCCAACCATAACATTTGGATCTTTCACAAAGGCATCTCTTTGCTCTCATGCGTTAGTGGTGCCAAACACAAACAAATGTGCTTATTCATTCTGGGAACTGTTGTTAATGTTCCAGGGCTAACAGCACCTCAATCCAATGCTCTCATCACTGCGACTCGAGCCCTTTTGGATTTTCTCTACCTAGCGTGTTTTCCTATCCATAGCAGCAGCTCCCTCATTGCACTCGACGAATCTCTGGCTGACTTTCATGCGAAGAAAGACATTTTCATCACACTCAATGTCAGGAAACACTTTAACTTCCCGAAACTTCACTTCCTTTCTCACTATTCACGCGCTATCAAGTACTTTGGTACGACAGATAACTATAATACCAAGACCACGGAGCGCCTACACATAGACTTCACAAAAGATGCATATCAAGCTTCTAACCACAAAGACGAGTATACGCAAATGACCCGTTGGCTTGAACAATGTGAGAAGATCATTCAACACACAAGTTATATATCATGGAGACTCGGTGATCTTGATGGCCCGTTTGTTCCATCAATGTCTATCCTTCCTACCTGTCATACTCTCACTGGTGAACGGTATGACTTCCCAGGTGCTCAACGAACATCAACGGACATGAAATGTGCCTTTATTCCGAAGATTACCACCCATCCTACCCTGAAATCTGTCACCCTTTCAAAACTGGAGGATAAAGGTGTTAAAGGCTATGGTGCCGTCAACTTCACAAGGGCTCTCAAGCAATTTGTTGTCCAATTCCGCAACCCACATTTACAATCCAACATCATTGATGAATATGCCCACTTCATTGTCCTTCCGTTCCGAACTCTTCCCATATGGCATCAGGTAAAGTTCACAAATATGGACCTCTTTGGAAAGAAGACCCTTGACTCAGTCTCTGCTCATCCTCGTCACTTCAACTCACATGGTCAAGTGACTCAACTATTGCAGTTTGATACAGCACTCATTTCCCTTAAATCTGGCACTGAGGATCACACTATTCAAGGTATGTGTTCATACAAAGTTTGGAGCAGTATTACTGGTGCTGATGCTTGGAGATGTCCGATACAAGAGTCGCCCGCTTATGAGCAGTGTTCTCATTACCTGAAGATGAGCTGGATACTTCGTTTCCTGCAAACTGCCATCCACCAAAGCACTTGGCATATGTTGAGTGGTTCAGCAAGTTTCCGAGGAGTCACAAACCACATTCAAGATTGTATCAGGTGAAAAAGGAGATCAACGGCGATGGGACAGTTGCTGCATCAGTTATTCCAGTCGAAGTGATTATTCGCAGTGTGCATTTGCTTCCGAAATGGGGTGGAACAGTGCCGTCAGAATGGACTGGAGAAACTGTCCTGGACCTTTCTCCCTCATTCCTTCTCAACATTTTCAAGGATGACCATTCATATTATTCTTTGACTCAACTTCAGTAATAGATGACAATTTCCATGAATTTCCAAACATATCCTGATCTTAACGGACACCGTTAATAATCGATTAATTATCAGCAATTAATGACATGGCATGACAGAGATAGATACTTTACGAAAGGCTAACGGCTCTATCTCGGTTATCATAAATTTTTGAAAATATAAAGACTATTAACTGGAGACCGTTTTCCTGATGTAGAGTGGGCCTCCCGCAAGGCCCGAAGGTTGGCGAGCCCCTGTGCCATCTGGCTCTTCATTACAGCCATTCTCTCCCCAGATCCTTCTCGCCTTGTCGCCATGGGCCGACCCGAGTACGAGCAGCGCACCTTAGCGTTGTGGCAAGGTTTGCAGATTATCGAACTCCTCTTGCCAACCTGCATCAGGCAAGAGATTTTCTTGTTGTGGCACTGTTCGCAGGGTGACCGGTCCTCTTCGTCGTCATCGCCGTCATTGCCATTGTCCGGGTCCCTGCCAACAGACTAAAAGGTTGAAGTCAGCATTATCAGGGTATGAGCGACAATAACTTACCTCTACCTGTGCCTTCCCTTTCCTTTTATTCTTTGTCACCTTCATTAACTCCACCACTGGTCTCCTGGGAGAAGTCCCCCGCTGACCTCTTGCAGTCGCCGCATCGGCCAACCGCCTTCTCCATGCCACCAATTCCTCCTCTTGCTGTTGGGCCCAAACAGCCCATTCTCATGCCTCCTGTGCTGTCTTCTTTTTCTTCTCCTCCTCTGCTGCCTTTTTATCCCCCTCCTCTGCTGCCTTTTTAGCGGCCTCCTCCTTGGCCTCTCTTAGATGCCTCCTTGGCCTTCTTCTGCTTCACCCTACAAATCCTTTCCCTAGCCTCCTCTATGATTCTCTCCTCTTCCTCCAGGTCATCACCCTTGAGATCAGCGGGATTGGCGATAGGTGGGTTAGAAAAAGGGACTGAGTATGGCCCGGCAGCAGCGTTGGAAGGATTGGTGGTGGTGGTGGTAACGGTATGGCTGGTCATCATGCTGAAGGACTTACAAAATTTGGGGGAAAGTTGGGTCCCTGGCAGAAAAACCCTGGGCCTTTTATACACTTCAAAAACAAAATATGAGGTTTATTTGATTAAACCAGTGACCCGCAGGTATATCTGAATCTAAATTTTCAACAACTAATATTTTGTTGATGGGATCAATCTTTGGTGATGTTGGCTTTCGAGGGCTCAAGCCTAAGAGGGGGATACTGTCAAGACCATGCCTTGGTGACCTGCCCCGGCGCTCGGTATTCCAAGACTTATTGTTTATTGTAATCTCCTCTTTATTGTTCTTTCTTGCTACACATTCCCTTTCGACCTAGTCTCTTCTTATTGTCTTATTCTCTACTCTGAAGGTACTGTACGTATAGCCACTAGTAGCTAGTCTGGTGCTTTGCCCCAATATGCCAATTAGTAAGTATAAATACTCCTGTACTATACTGTAGTTCCTCAGTTTAATTATCCACTTAGATTGACCTAGATCACCCTTGGTTACTCTCTCTGTCTTCTGAAGTCTTAAGGCTTATACCTTGAGCATTTCTGTTTCGACCTCAGAACTTCTAAGTCCTTTGGTGCACTCCTCATTGTTGGCGTCCCTGCCGAACTCATCCTGGCTGCATCTCATCCTCTCACCTCTGACTCTACTCTCCGGGGACTAATGGTGTAATGGCAGTGTTGTTTATAACTTCACTACTGTCCCACCACAGCTTCCGCCCTTAGATACTGAACGGGCCTTGGCATGGCTTTCCGGTATACATGATCTTAACAGGTGATGATTATTCTGGAAAATTGATATTGATACCCCATATCACTCTCAGTGCATTCTTGATTTACCGATTATTTTGAAAAGACACCAGTTTCCAGTATGACTTGCATCTACAATGTCAATAAATAAATCACAGGGACAATCTGTAAAATACATTGGATTGAATCCTTGAACCCCAGTATTCACTCATGGACAACTGTATGTAGCTCTCTCATGAAGTACAAGTTGACTACATAGATGTTAAGCCGAAAGTATAGAGGTGCAAAGTGCCAGCTAAGGGGTTTTGGGGGCTTGCCCCCAACAAGCTGCAAATCCTGCTGTAGTGCATTGTGCAAGCAAAGCGAGTCACCGTGGCGAAGGCACGAATTCTCAAGCTTGTCCAATTCGAATACATGACAACCTTTCAAATTTCTTATCTTATCAAGCCACACGTGTCGTGACACGTCGGCGCCAAGTGGCAATTGAAATCATTACTTTGCCTACCTGTTCTTCCATCGTTGTTGTGGTCCTTTCCCTTTCTACGGAATGGAGACGATATCTCAAGAGGACGCCTCAATTCTGGATAAACTTGACTCTGTTGTCCCAGCTCCTCTTGCTCAATTCGATGCATTTCCCAAGCTACCTTCGACGTATAAGGCGCGTTCAGAGTCTCGAGGATTCATGACAGTCTTTGTCTGTATTTTGGCATTTTTGTTAATGCTGAATGACATTGGCGAGTTCATCTGGGGATGGCCGGACTACGAGTTCAGCGTTGACAAGGACACCTCCAGTTTCATGAACATTAATGTCGATCTGGTCGTGAAAATGCCCTGCAGATGTAATGGATCTTTATGCCCTCGTATACCATCCTGAAATTCTTATTCTTCTTTTAGATATCAGTGTTGATCTCAGAGATGCAATAGGGGACCGTCTGTTCTTGAGTGGAAGCGGTTTGAAGCGGGACGGGGTACGTTCTATGTTACTTCTACCGTGATCCTTCTAAGCTGAGCCACGAGATTAGACTCGTTTTGACATTGGTCAGGCTACCAAGCTCAAGTATGTCATCCTCCTTTTATGTAGTAATTTGCTCAAATTTCCTCCTCAGAGAACACTCAGCGATGCTCTCAGCGATGCAAGCTGTTGCTCAATCCCGAAAATCTCTCGGATTCTTCGACACTCTTCTCCGAAGAAACTCAAACGCAGAAATTGCACCAACGTACGATCATCCTCCCCACCCAAGTGCCTGTAGGGTATACGGAACTATCGAAGTCAAGAAGGTTACAGCCAACTTGCACATAACGACTTTGGGTCATGGTTATGCTAGTCGCGAACATGTGAACCATAACCGTGAGCTCACAAATTTTTCTTCTTGCAGTTCGATGACTCCAGTTATAGTGATGAACCTTTCGCATGTCATAACGGAGTTTTCCTTTGGCCCTTATTTCCCGGATATCGTGCAGCCTCTCGATTATTCGTTCGAATTGGCCAAAGATCGTAAGTATATTTTCTAGCCTTTCTCTGGTTCTTGAAATCAAATAACCCTCTTGCAGCGTTCGTTGCATATCAATACTTCCTCCATGTCGTGCCTACCGCATATATCGCTCCTCGTTCCGCTCCGCTGCACACTCACCAATACAGCGTGACTCATTACACTCGAGTGATGGAACATAATCAAGGAACACCTGGCATCTTTTTCAAATTTGATCTTGATCCAATGAGCTTGACGATACACCAAAGAACGACCACTTTCACTCAACTAATGATCCGGTGAGCATAAAATTATCGAAGCCTGCGCTTTGAGCTTACCTTTGCAGATGTGTTGGTGTCATTGGTGGAGTGTTCGTATGCATGAGTTATGCAATCCGTATTACCACTCATGCTGTACAAGCCGTGACTGGATCAGATGACGAAGTCATCGTTTCCGCGAGCTCTAGCGGCGCTAAAGGCGGTCTGCGGTCCAAGTGGGGAGGTGGCGAGCTCCGTGCTAGGGGCAAGATGGTTCGTCAAGGATCAGGCTGGACCATGGAATCAAATCCTGCATCTCCAGCTATCGGTAGCGGGTACGGAAGCTATACAAACACCCCGCTCTCTCAATCATTCTCCCCTGCGCCTTCTCCGTACCTTGCATCGCCGTCATTCGGCTCCCCTATGATGCCTTCTTCTAACCCCGGGACTCCCATCCCTGGCACCTCTTTCCCAGCTAGCCCTCGACCTTCCTCTTTATACCATTCCAGGCCTCCTTCAATGAGCGGAGGGTTGGTTCCTGGTTCAGGTACTTCTACGATAGGATTGGGTGGGGCATATCCGCCGTCTATACCTGGAACACCTTCGTTTTCCAATTTCCCACCTACTCCCAATCCTATGAATGGCAATGGAAGTGGGCTCCCAGCGGGTCCGCCTCCTAGAAGGACTCCGTCTGGCGGGAGCGGTAAGAAGGATGATTAGAGACCAAAAATCCAGGTGCTCTCTTTTAATACTAAGTATTTTCTTCCAGCATATTCTCCCCTGTTGTTAACGAATCGGAATCTTTGCTATCGCTCTTTAACGCCTACTTAGCATGACTGAGCATTCTCGACCCATGTTTTGACTTGAGCATACCATACCGAGCATTTCTAAGATGTTTCGAATACAACTGGTATCCACAACGAAAGTAATACTTGCGCGTTGAGACAGAAGAGCGATAATAATTATACTGTCCGCATGTACTATGGAATGTCACATCCACTACTTACTCCTATCCTATCCTTACTCGTATTGTAGCTTTATTGGTACGTGACAGTGATGGAGGTGGAGCTATCGACAGTAGTAGCTGTGAGTACCTGATTATCCTGGCTAATGTCCACAATGTCACCGTCAGTAAGGTCTACTGTCGAACTGCCGGCCGATGCAGATGCATCTGTGAATGTGATCGTTCCAAAGTCGCACAGAGTGACAAGCGAACCATTCTCCTCGAAGTCTTCGACGATCCACTCGACGTTCTGTCCCCCCAGTGTGGCCTGACGGGGGAAAAGTGCAGTTCATAGATAAGACGATTGATGGCTGCAGACCGAAGGATGACTTACGGACGAATCTGGTGCACTGACGGTCTGAGTAACAGATTGGCCGGTGGAAGTGTTTTCGAGGGTAATAGTTCCCTCAGTGTCACTGGTAGCATCGACGGTAACGGTGATCGAGTCTCCCTCAGATATGTCAAAGCCGGAAATATCGAAAGCTGCGTCTGGATACCTGATAACGAAAGCTTCCAAAACCGGTTCAGACAAAGAGAAAGTTAAAAACGACATACCACTCATACCATGCATCATAGGAAATAGTACCATCCGAAATGGTGAAATCGAGACCAGCCTGCAGAATGGCATCGGTGTACGTAACACCGTCAATGCCGACCCAAGCAGAAGCTGCACCGTTTCCTGATATTGAGGGAACGGTGAACGTGCCAGTGACCGTGCTGTAGGTTTCACCGGAGGGAGGCGACTCGAAAAAGACACCAGCCCAGTTCTCGCTATATTCTTCATGGAGGGTAGAATTGGTCTCAACGATTGAGGACTGGCTTTTGATTTTGGGCTGGGATTTGCGATCATTGGCGCGGCGGGAGGCAACACGCTGGCTGAGATTACTACCGGGACGTGCTAAGGTAGAGCTGGTGAGCAGGGCAATTATGCTGACGGCGGCCAAGAACTTCATAATGAGTGTACGAGTTGAGAAAAGTAGGAAGGCAGAGATTTGGAGGACAAGTGAGCGTATCATGAAAACTCTCTCTTTGTATTTATAGTCGAAAAGCTGAGACCTGAGATTTGAGATTTGAAGAGATGTCGTCGCTGCGCAAATGATTTTTGCAGCTTTGAAGCTCCACTTCACTGTGGGTGGTTTTTACTGCCGATGAAAAGTACCGCACGGTCAATCGGACAACGGTGAAGTTTCTACGCTGCTCCGTTGAGGTCTGAATAACGCACGAATATATCGTTCAAGATGTTCACTTCCAAGCGAATATTTTCGTATACGGGTGTAGAATCGGAGGGGCTGTGAGTCAGGATGTTGGTAACTACGCAGCACGGAACTGATTACTGCAGGTTACTGCGGCTTCGAAGATTGATCTTTTCGTAAGTTATGTCTCCCAAGATCATCAACGTCAGCACTCACAAAGCCAAACATGAGATAAAAACTCGACTCTAGTCAAAACTGAGGCCTGAGGCCTGAGGCGCTGAGGTTCAAGCATATTAGAGTACACGAATAATGATTTCCATATGTAGGACAAAATAATTCTGACCCTAACCACGGATACGGCAAAATTCCATTTGAGGTATGTCGCTTTCACTCGTCTCATGGTGTTCAGAAGAGATTTCATTCACAGATGGCAGACAAATATATGGCTAACCGAAATTGACCTCTGGTATTCCACTCTTTGATCAGCCACTACTTGCGAAGAATCGCTCTAGAATATAAGCTTCCGGACTCTTCCGGAAGATTGTGCGAAAGGTTTCTACTTCCTATTCTGGATTCAACCAAGCACCGTTAATTTTCCTATGCTCAATAGTGCTCAACTCACACAATCTTACGGTCAACACTCCCATCGATGATGCTACCAGCAACAACTTCAGGAACAACATCGATGAGGCGAGATTGAGACATTTCTCGAAAGTTGAACTGCCTGGCATCGTTCTGAGAAGGCGGTCCTACTTTCCGGTCAATTCTGCACGGATCTCTGGACCATGATGAAAATATCAGCGTTGGCAGGGAAGCCCTGGGTAGTAAAGTTTACGTCGAAAACAACTATTACCTAGCAATGTCAATTCGCAATTCCGGGTATGCTATATCATTGCATTGCTTCTGCAGATATTGTATCAAGCATCGACATGTCATCTATTCTGTCTCTCTTTTATGCGAATCATGATATCTCTCATCCCAAACTGATGTTGATCCACGACAAAAGCTCCTCCTAGTTACGTATGTAGACTTCGAGTAGGCGAGTAGAACGATCAGATGTCTTGTGCTATACGTAGGTCGAAGATGCTGGTGTATATCTAGGGCATATTGTAAATCAGGTTCAGTCCTAACCGAAGTATGCTGATTGGGAGACGAAACGACGTCGAACTTATGGCGGTCATGCGGCCATCGACGCTCCGGCTAACGTGTCCACCGGTGTCCACTCGCTTCGAGTCGTGCCTCCACCAGTAGAAGAAATGCACGGTCTCAACTACGACAGGAGCCATAACTGGATCAGGTGTGGATAGTTCATAATAAAATTCTATTCACTTGGAAGACCTATAGCATGCGTGGGAATTATTGGGCGTGTTCGAACGATTCGAACGATGTCTATCATCCAATTCTCAGTTCTGCCTCTCTTCAATGTTACGTCCCACCACTAAAACAAAACAAACACCATCACTACGCAGATCCCAACTGCCTTCGACGCAAAAGCGAAGCCTTAGTGATCAGGACTTGATTCAATTCTGTCTCGCCGTTCGGGAGAAGAAGGATTGGGTGCGCAAAATATGGGATGAGAAGCTTGTCTTGAAATGGTCTATCGAGGCGGAGCTTATGCCGTTGGGGTCAACCGGTTTAGAAGGAGAGGCATTGGAGGCTGTAAGGTACCTCACTTTCAGCTCTTTCTCTGCTTGTCCCACTCAGAAGTTCACACCCCAGAGAACTGCGTCGTTCTACCTTGATACACAAACTCGATCAACAGATTACATTATTTAGTGGTCCCAACAGCAATACTGCGCAACACCACGAGCCTGTTAACGAGCACGTCGTCGAAGTAGGCCATTCCGACTTGAAGAATGCCCTAAAATATGCTCGCGGTTCAAGACATGCGCTTTGGGAGCCTGAATTGAGGGAGAAAGGCCTAGGCATTTTTGTATCGGATGATTTGGTACCAGAATCTGTTCATCGCGAGGTGAGCGCTTTCTTGGTTATTTCTTTGATGCCATGTCTGTAATGATGATCTTACACTATAGCTTGAACGTGAACTAGACGCATTAGCTGCAAAGGAACCTAAGGATTATCATCCTGGTTCATTTGGCAAGGTGCGTTCATTACATTCAGCCTTTTCCATTAGTGAATCTTTCCATCGGTGTCAGGTTCAAGACTTGATACATCCTTCGCTCTGTGCGTACCTAGTGATCACAATTTCAAGGCTACAAGTCACAACTGATTCAGAATGTAATCATATATAGATCCTTATATTCCTGGCGTGACCCCAGTTTCCTCGCCCTCTATCAAGCTGCCTCCAACCGTCGATGGAAAGTTCTACACCAAACTAAGCAACCTGTTTGATGAGGAAATGATCTCCTCTTACGCTTGGATCCCTTCCGTCTTCAAAGTATCCCCGGATGGGACTGACGTGCACATCGATGGGTACATCAACGGACTAGGTACGAGGGAGGAACATCCGGGTCTTTTCAGAGTGATTGAAAAGATGTTTCTACTTGCGTTACCGCATTTCGAGAAGACAGTGGAGAAAGCTGAAGAGTATGAACCGGAAACGTCCCCATCAGGCACGTATTTGTCTCTCTATCCACGTAATCAGTATCTGCTTCAAAAGCTGATTTGAATCCATACAGTTCAGCGATGGATCCAGCGACGAGATTTTGCCGTCTCTAACGAATATGGACTCACAAAGGAGATGTGGACTCAGTTCCTTGCTGAACATCAAAACGAGTGGGAGGCACAGAAACGTGAAGAGGCAGAAGTCAATGCAAAATTGCGTAGAGAGATTCATGAAGAGAAAGCAAAGAAAGAGAGTTTTTTCGATCTAGAAGACACATTTGTTGGTGCTGCGAATATGTATAAAGGACAGGAATTGAAGGTTATTGTCAAGGTGACGTCCTTTCCGATTACATAAAATACCGTCTTTTACTCATACTTGCATGATTCATCCAGGCTGCCAATCACACTTTAGCACCTGGACGAGAATACAAAGGTTCGTGGCACATGGAGGGCATGGTTCGTAGCTTGTTTCTCTCTCTGTTTTTGCTTTTGTTTCATTATCCCCCGTCCTTTTCCTTTCCACTCTTCTCACCCGCAGCCTCACGAACGCATCATTGCCTCCTTCATCTACTACTATTCCACCGACCCTGCCATTCAAGACCATGGTCTGAGTTTTCGCAAATTCCGGGATGTAAGTGACGATTATCCGGGGGTGGAGGATTCAGAGTATAGGCATGAGGTGGGTGATTTTTTGAATGATGATTCTAAGTCTTCTTTCCTTTATGCTATCGTTAATCACTTGCGGTGTTATCTTACCAGGATTTCCGACTCTCTTTTCTCGCAAAATCCAATGTTTCTGATGCTGATGAAACTGAATCCGGAAATTCTGACGAACAAGAGGAAGCATACGAGTCCGAAGATCATTACCCAAGTGACTGGGAAACCGAATCCGTTGACGATGGCTTGAGGATACCGGTCAACACCACAGCACTTCCATATTTCATCGATCTAGGGACAGTGCCGACAACGAATTTTGATTCCGATAGAGAAGGAGAACGCAAGGGCGACAACACAGGGAGGATACTCTCATTCCCAAATTGGCTTCAGGTATTCATCTTTTCATATTTCTCTTTTCTCTGCATACGACTTGCAACGTCGATCCTACATAGCACCAGGTCGGGTCGGTGAAGAACTCTGAATCCAATCGGAGCAGCAATATAACTGATGACGCTGTCGCAACACGGAAAATTGTATGTCTTCTCAAATCAAATTTTCAGGCTCTCAATATAATCCCGCTAGCTCTGTTTCTTCCTCGTTGATGACAGTGGGAGTCAATCCTCCCCCTCTAGATCTTCCGCATTTGATTACATCCGCAAACCCGGCTTCTCCATCAGTGGTCTGTCCCAGATGAATGTTCTTACTACCTCCGAAATTCCAATGCAGGAACGCAAAACGAATGACCCGACGATCCGCGCGTTCCTTCGTACTATTTCTCTCAAACTGACGGGGCAGGAAATACCTCCGGAATTGATTGAAATCATATTCGATTATGCGCTGGAAGGAACGCTGAAAAGGGAAGACGCGGAGCGACATAGATTGGCTTTAATGAGTGAGAGGAAGGTTCAGGTGAAGGGAAGGTATGGAAGGGTAAGTATTATTCTAACATCTAAGCTGATTCACTGATTGGTTTTGCAGGAAAATACATATTCATTGTGTGAACATTGAGGCCATATACTTTCATCGTTCAAAATTTAAAGCCCCAAAGCCTCACGCAATTTCGTCATAATCGATCTTCTGTTGTTCAAATATTGTAGGCCTACTGGAATCAAGCCCACTCATGTCTTGATTTTGGGACGTTTAGAATCTTTAGATTGTCCCAAAGTCCTAGACAGGTAGATAGATTGATACACGGCACCGTCTCGAGAGTCGGGGTCCTGTCATAGTAATCTTTTGGTCACGCGTTAAACTTATGTGTGATAATTTCACCAATCAATCGATTGTAACTCTTCTTTTGATCCACCCTCGTCCCAGTTTACTAGATTTTGAATGTCCCCGAAGCAAAAACGAAACCCCACTGAGCAAGATTTGGGCCAATTCTGTCTCGCCGTTCGGGAGAAGAAGGATTGGGAGAGGAAAATATGGGATGAGAAGCTTGTCTTGAAATGGTCTATCGAGGCGGAGCTTATGCCGCTGGGGTCAACAGTCTTAAGAGGAGAGGCATTGGAAGCTGTAAGGTATCCCACTTTCGGTCCTTTCGTTGCTTAACCCACTTAAAAATTAACATCCCCAGAGAACTCCGTCGTTCTTCAACGATACGTAAACTCGATCAAGAAATTATACTATCTAATGGTCCACACCACGAGCCTGTCAAGGAGCCCGTTTTGGAAGTAGACAATCCAGACTGGAAGAATGCCCTAAAATATGCTCGCGGTTCAAGACATGCGCTTTGGGAGCCTGAATTGAGGGAGACAGGGCTAGGAATTTTTATATCTGATGATTTGGTACCAGAATCTGTTCATCGCGAGGTGAGCGCTTTATCGGTTACTTCTGTAGTGTCATTTCTTTAATGATTGTAAACCATAGCTCGAACGTGAACTGGACGCATTAGCTGCAAAAGAACCAAAAGATTACCATCCTGGTTCATTTGGCAAGGTGCGTTTATCACATTCAGCTTTTTCCATTATTGAATCTTTCCATCGGTGTCAGGTTCAAGACTTGATACATCCTTCGCTCTGTTGCGTGCAGCTATCTTAATCTGTCGTACAAGTCGCAACTGATTCAGAATTTAATACTAGATCCTTACATTCCTGGCGTGACCCCAGTTTCCTCGCCCTCCATTAAGCTGCCTCCGACCGTCGAAGGAAAGTTTTACACCAAACTAAGCAGCCTGTCTGATACGGAAATGATCTCCTCTTATGCTTGGATCCCTTCCGTCTTCAAAGTATCCCCGGATGGGACTGACGTGCATATCGATGGGTACATCAACGGACTAGGTACGAGGGAGGAACATCCGGGTCTTTTCAGAGTGATTGAAAAGATGTTTCTACTTGCGTTACCGCATTTCGAGAAGACAGTGGAGAAAGCTGAGGAGTATAAACCGGAAACGTCCCCATCAGGCACGTATTTGTCTCTCTATCCACGTATATCAGTATCTGCTTCAAAAGCTGATTTGAATCCATACAGTTCAGCGATGGATCCAACGACGAGATTTTGCCGCCTCTCACGAGGGTGAACTCACAAAGGAGATGTGGACTCAGTTCTTTTCTGAACATCAAACAGAGTGGGAGGTGCAGAGGCGTGAAGGGAAAGAAGGGAAAGAAAGACTGCGTAGAGAGATTCATGAAGAGAAAACGAGGAAGGAGAGTTTCTATGTTCTGGAAGACTCATTCGTTGGTGCTGCGAATATGTATAAAGGACAGGAGTTGAAGGTTGTTGTCAAGGTAATGGCCTTTCTTATCACAGACTATTGTTGCCTTCACTCATGCATGCATGAACCATCCAGGCCGCCAATTACACTGTAGCGCCTGAACGAGAATATGGAGGTTCGTGGCACATGGAAGGCATGGTTCGTCTGTGTGCCCTCTGTGCCCTCGCTTACTCATATCCTTCCTTGCAACTCTTCCCCCGCAGCCTCATGAACGTATAATTACCTCCTTCATCTACTAACTACCATTCCACCGACTCTGCCATTCAAGACCATGGTCTGAGTTTTCGCAAGTTCCGGGATGTAAATAACGGTTTTCCCGCGGTGGAGGATTCAGACTATACGCATGAGGTGAGTGATTTCAAAAGTATTTCCTACTAGTTTTTTCCCTTGGTGCTTGTCGTCATTCACTTGTACTGTATTTTCAGGATTTTTACCTCTCCTTCCTCGCAGACACCAATGTCTCTGGTGATGGTCAAAATTCCGATGATGATGAAGATAGAGAATACGACTCCGAACATCACTACCCAAGTGACTGGGAAACTAAATCTGTTAACGAAGGCTCCCGTATACCAGTCACTACCACATCACTGCCGTTTTGGACGGTGCCAACTACGAATTTTGATCCTGACGGCGAAGTAGAAGACAAGGGCAATAGCACAGGGAGGATCCTCTCATTCCCGAATTGGCTCCAGGTATGTCTCTTTTTCTTCCTATCTCGCGTCATGACTGATTCGAATCTCTCTTCATTTTCACTTGCAACGTCAATTAGCACAAGGTGAGATTGGTAAAGAACTCTGAATCCAGCCGGAGCAGTAATATAAACAACGAAGCTGTCGCAACACGGAAAATTGTTTGTCTTCCCAAATCTGTCTGAAATCAAGTCTTCAGGCTCTCAATATGATTTACTAGTTCTGTTCCTTCCTCGTTGACGACCCCTCTAAATATTCCTCCCTTGATTACATTAACCAACCTGGCTTTTCCATCAGTGGTGTGTCCCATATGAACGTTCTTACTACCTCCGAAATCCCAATGCAGGAGCGTAAAACGAATGACCCGACGATCCGCGCGTTCCTTCGTATCGTTTCTCTTAAATTGACGGGACAGGAGATATCCCCGGAATTGATTGAAATCATATGTGACTATGTGTTGGAAGGAACGCTGACAAGGGAAGAAGCAGAAAGGCATAGATTGACTTTAATGAATGAGAGGAAGGTGAAGGCAAAGGGGAGGTATGCAAGAGTAAGTGTCCTATATTCAAAGTCAAATATCGAAGTGTCTAAGTTGATGACTGATTATTTTTTTAGAGGAACACATATTCATTGTGTGAGCATTGAGGGGGGATGCATATACTGTAGCAAAATGGAATTGTGCAACGCGGGTTCGTTGAAGATCATCTGTGCTTCGTAGAAATGCTTTGCGCTCTTTCGATTAATTTACCAGGATCCAGACCTCTAAGTTTGATTATTATACCTGTACACATTGATCATCTGGCATTACAGTTAATCAATGACGATCGAAGTTCGTTAAAGGATGATCCACCTACTCGTCATAGTTGGCATCATCACCCAATAGGTTTAAAAGTTTCGCTACCAACATCAACTGATCGTTTATTACATTCACTTCGACTTTTCACAGGAACTTTCAAACTCTTCGCTACACAGTGACAGTGCGACATAGTTACTGTACCACTACTGGCACTAGCAGTTTTACAAAATCATGCAAACAGCAGCGAGCAAATTTCAAGAAGAATGTTGAATTTTTCCTATAAGCCTGTTGAAGGAGGCGCCTCGATGAAAGCTCTGGCATGGTTTGGTCCCAAGGACGTCCGAATGGTCACTACATCCCGGATATCACAGAGCCCGACGATGTAATTCTCCAAGTAACTGGTATAACTATCTGTGGTTCAGATCTTCATTTGTAAGTCTGTAACAATTGCTGAACAACGCTAATTGCAACTTCGTTGTACATAATGGCCCCGAGATTTAAATGTCTAAAGTCTTTATTCCGTATCGGATACCATGGCGAAATTATGACCTTACAAAAGGGGGATATTTTAGGACACGAGGTTCGTCTTTCGACCTAGTGATTGGCTCGACATACAAGTACTATGGCTCAAGAGTTACACAGTCCATGGGAAAGGTATTCAAAGTCGGACCCAATATCAAAAACCTCAAGTCTGGTCAAAGAGTTGTTTCGTCATTCCAAATTGCTTGTGGTAAATGCGACTATTGTCGTGAAAATTTATCTTCGTTTTGTAACCGTACAAATAATTCTTCGCGCGTTTGATTTCATTCTCTGCTTTCACTTAAAGTTAACCGGATTTATGACCATGTGGCTTTCCTCGGTTCACCACTCTTTCTAGGCTTCTAAGCTTCAAAACTACATGTACGGCCAACGTGACGCTGGATTTTCCGGCTACTTCACTTCACTGGCGGATTCCCTGGAGGCCAGGCGGAACATGTATTGTCCGCGTACCGATCGGCAATGTACCTCTTGTCTATCCCCGACAGTGTCCCGGATGGAAAAGCAATCTACCTTTCCGACGTCCTTCCGACTAGCTATCATACCGTGGTTGATACGGGGTGTGAATCCAGGGGATGTAGTTGGCATTTGGGTGGGTATATCTATTCAACTACTTCTGTACTACTTTCTACGATCATCGGGACTTACCCTTGCACTCTTCTCATGCCGTCCCATCTGATACTTTGTGATTCTTCCTTTCATAGGGTCTCGGGCCAATAAGCCAATGTGCTGCGCGGTAAGCTTTACTCAAAGGAGCTTCGAGGGTGATTGGCATCGATTGAATCCCCTCCCGTCTTCATTTTGCGAGCAAGTCTGATATTGAGACGATCGACTTCAGCTAGTACTCCGATGTCACGAAAAGAGTCTATGAACTCTGTCCGAAGGGTCTAGATGTGGCTCTTGATTTGCGGTGAGCGCCCCGCAAGAAAATTTCTCTTTTGACTTCTAAATCTTCCCCGTTTTCTGTCAATCGATACATTCTGATATGCTGATACCTTGATATAGGCATGTTCCATGAACCAAAGAAGATAACCCATAAAATTCGAAATACGCTGATGCTTGAAACCGATGTGCCAGAAACCATCAATGAAATAATAGTTTCTGTACGCAAAATTGGGCGCTGTCGAATAATCGCTCTGTATGCAGGTTGTGCGAATGCTGTCAATGTAGGCACTTTAATGGAAAAAGGTGTTCGGTAAGTGTTACTTATACCCTCTTTCGAGAAGAGGGACTTTGCCGAAGGAATTTGGATCATCCGTTTCCGTTACCCAAGGATATGTTTCCGAAGCCCGGGCCCTGCTAAAAGTTCTTTTCGCTTTGATGGATCATGGGAGATCATGGGCGGGATCATGGATGGACTATCATCTACTATCATGGAGCAAATTTTCAGGGTGGAGTAGGCGATGTTCTATGTGAAGTTCTATATGCAGCTTACATTGTTTCAACGCGATTGGTTCGTTCCAAAAACCTGATAACCAATCGAAGTTGAAGGGACCTCTTGAGCGCCGTTTTTCCTTCTCGTTACTCCGCATTGTTAAATTGCCCGTAACCTGCTGTTGGATGTTTCGATTGATCCATTTCTATAGGCTGATTGGGAACGGGCGAGCTCCTGTTCTCAATTTTTGGGAAAAGGTTCTGAACAAATACATCCTCCCAGGGAAGTTTGATCCAACGTTGTAAGTAAGTTCTTTCAATATAACACAGCGTAGACTGTATTTTGTTTTCTTCTGTCGCTTATCTTTTCTAACACGCATTATTCATTTGACCTGAAGTACCACCGTGTTCCGATTGACGACTTGAGCTCTACCCCGCTTTTGATAATTGTGTCGACGGTGTCGAATTATTGAAACAATTCTCATCAGCTCCGAGTTCTGGATGTCCCCCCACAAGCCGAGTGGATGACTGGATTTCAATTTGAATCTTCGGCTTGGTAGAATAACCGGAAAATAACGCACATCACAGATGGCGTATACGTATTCCTGTAGTAAGGATATGCTAAAGAACAGTAAACAAACTTGTACAGGTATAGCATAGTATCATTCTGTACTGACACGTCGTTAATTCATGCTCGGTTGATTATGATTGGTTGTTGCAGGATGTGCATAAGAAATAGTATTTATTTCTGAGTACACTTCCGAAAAGGAAGTTTGCTCTTATTTAAATGTAGTGCTTGACGTGTACAGAGAGGGAAATTCTGGATGCTCTCGCAATCATCATTAGACCGGAAGGATCCCAATCTTTGAGGGTACTACATTCGACTAAGTCTTCCCATGTCGACTTTGTATATAATTCAGATGATGTATGCATCTACATATGTCCTATCATTCTTCCATCGATTCTTTAATTTTTTGAACGTACGCATATGTCATGCTAGTCAGCCATCTCGTTGTCTTCTCGTGTTGCAAAAGCTAAACAAGCGACATTGAATTCTGAACAAGTAGAGTATGATCTTCTTATCTTTGTGGTAAATATATGAAATTACTTGGGGATTCTGGGGAGCATAGGGATTCAACTTCAAAACATATTACTTCGCTGACAGAGGTTGGAGCTATGTACATCTATCTACCTTGCTCAGCCTTTTTGAATTTCGCTGAAGTAAGGGGTTAGGGCCAGGTTCTTAGACGGTAGTTCCAGCAAAATTCTCCGGGCACATATACATCTATATAATACAATCGAAGGTACGCAGCAAAGCTTGATGGCCAGGGTGCATACATAGCACTCCATTCGTTGAAAGCTAAATAATGTCAGAGTTTTCCTACCATCATTGAATTTTCAATCAGAGGGGATCAAATTCAAGTATTCCAGAGTCAATCCGGGTTAATTCTCTTGAAGCAACATTATAGCGCATCAAAGCCGTGCAAATAAAGGTGATACCGGCGGAATGCGCAAACACACCGCAAAAGTAGAATGTAATTTTCTACGATTGTTACCTTGTTGCGGTCAAGGAGTAAACTCTTTGTCGCCTATCTTGTAACTCTTGTAACTCTTCTCGAGAAGCACATTTGAACCCTGCACTTCGTGGTGTAATTCCAGTCTGAGTTTGATCACCACCAGATGTATTCATTCATCTAAGGAACCATTTCATATTTATAACACTGACGGATTTGGTATCTGGCTTCATCGTTGGTCCGTTGCACGAATAACTTTACAATGCGCCATTCTGAAGGTCATTCCAGGCGATCCGACCCAAAATGTGATCATTCAAATCGAGCTGTCATACTCACCTTCCTATGTTCAATATTCATCTAGGCGCTTTGGGCCTAGGCTGGTTGAGTAGCCTGCACCTGGCCTACACAGACTAGTCACTACACTCAGCTCGATGAGGAGAACACAAGAACCTGAATGGATTAGAAGCTCATGACCACCGACGCTGCGCTGAGTGGCAACGCTTAAGTGTCATCTAAGGAACATGCATTTACTAGATAGAGAAATTGTTGCGCCTGGGGGAAGGAGGCTTGAGCGTTGGCTATGGACTTGACAGTAAGCTTACGCATTTATTAATATTCATTACTCCAGGAAATTGAGTACCAACCTGTTTGCCAAAAGTCTACCTTGGTACATCCCTTACTTCTATTTTCAGTGTGCAACATCTATTTTATACCTATGTGAAATTTGTTTCTGGCATATATATGCGCGAGCAGCAGTGTTTTCAGCTGCACAACAGCTCTCGGTATTCTGTTGGATGTACATTGGGTCTCTAGAAGGTATGAACAACGAAAACATCAATCAAACATGGTGCGTGCCCTTCCGTGGCTCGCCTGGATATCCTATATTTCTGACAATGGTAAAACCTACGACACTCCCAACAGCTCAGCATTACAGAGGAAAAAACGATAACTTCCATGTACATCAATTACATATATCTTATGAGCTCTTCGCTACCCTTCGCTACCCCGGTCAAAACTCTGCAGAAACAGACTGTGAGGTCGTGCGAGAGAAGCTGATGAACAGAACCAAAATCTTGGCTCGACGCGTACCTCTTAATTTTCCCATTGTGGCATGTGAATACCGATTACGGAGCGTTACGTTGATGTGACCGCGAGGACGAAGAAGTCCGCGTTTTCTCAGAAGATTTCCGACATCTTGCCGATTGTTTCATTGGTTAGAACATTGAACGCTATTTGCGTGCGTTAGAATTTCGTAGTTTCGAGCAACGTCCACAGTGCCTTCCTCATTCATCAGCTCTGCAGAGCATTCTTATTCTTTATTATCCCTCCACTTCGAGAACATACCTATGCTGAAGTGATATACTTTTCTTCGCTCCAATCTCGTATCCAGCACGACCGTGGACACGATATTAACTCATTTTCCTGCAAATCTCCAGTGGCTCACGACCAGGAACTGGCCGTCAACGACTGCTAATCCCATTTTGACCTCTAAATTCCCTAACGCCTATGGTAGCGAGCATCAATAGCAGCGACCTTTATTCTCCCTTTCAGCATCCTTCTATGCTCGAGGAGGGACCGCAATCGAGCGAGGATGGCTCGGGTTTGCACTCCCCTGTCTTTGGTCAAAGTCATGATTGTGAGTTACTACATTTGCGTCTACTATGGTATTTTACAATGTTCTCACCTGCAACCGCGTGTCAATAAAGTCCGGTATCAGGATCAAGCTGACATTGAAGATGCCGCAGGCATCCTGCGTTTTGACTACACATCGTCCATAATCCAGCAACAACAACCGCCGTTGATTGATACAACGCTAGTAACCCCGAGCCCAAATGCACACCATTCCAATTTCTCTACAGATTATTCCATTGCGGCTCGTAACCAGCCTGATATTCAATATCTACCCCAAACTTCGGTGAATACTCGCGCATCACATTTCTCTCCGGGTCCAGGAGGCGAAGCCCTCGATTTTAGGTATAATTCTTCAGAACGACGGTCGTCTGGAAGACAAACCCATGACCCAATGGTTAGACGTGTTATGGACGGAGATCAACCACTTACCCCCGTGTCTCCTGTCGAACTTTCAGAATCTTCTACTGCTTTCGCTGGAAATCGGTCTCGAGAACGCAGGGAAACATCAACTGTTGTCATAGCGTGTCGTCAATGGTATCATTGTTCCTTTCATTAAGCCTTTTTTACTGATTAAACGAGTGCTGATGTTGGTTTTTTCACTTGCAGTCGTAGCCGCAAAATACGATGTGACTCTGCTAGGCCCGTGTGCACCAATTGCCACCGACGAAAGAATGTTTGCGAGTATGATGCCGCACCAAAACGGAGAGGCCCAGATAAACGTCCAGGGACTCGACGCAGATCATGTAAAAAGCGACCTGCTGATGGATCTACTCCCCCACCATCTAAAAGAAAGAAAACTGAAACTGACGAAGTCACTTCCACAAACCAAGTTCCGCCTTCCACAAAGTCGAAGACAGCAATGACAGAGAGGAAGCGCTCTTTGTCAACGGATAAGCACGGACAGGTCCCTATTGAAACCACTTATGAAGCTACTCCTCCGGGATTGCGCATATCAACCGATAATACTGCCATCAAGGTAATATTGGCATGTTAACCCCATTCTGAATCTCGGTGAACTCAACGTTTCTTTAGAATCATCCAGGTCGAAGATATCCCTCTTCCATGGACTATGATGAGATACACTATAAATCGCCTTATCCTGGACCATTGGATATCAACGTTCTCCGTCCCACTGAGAAGATGGCTCACGAGAAATTTCCCTCACCATCATCGCCTACAGTGGAGTCAGCACAACACGATTGGTGGGCTCGATTCCTGACTACTCATTCGTGAGTTAGCTTAATTTTCAACTCCTTTATTGTCTCTGATCAGGAGCCTAGCATCGGAGATATCGCGGCTGACGCAGAATATCTGTGGGTGTACTATGTTCAAGATATTTTCATCGATATTAATGTTTACAGCTTTTCGGACACCGGGCATTGGCTTTCTTTCCTCAACCTCGATTACTTTCTCCAGACTCTATATCATCCTGAGGATCGGCTTGCTATTAGGCCTCCATTGATCCTTTCCATATTGGCTATGGCGACCTTGATGAAATCGAGTCAAGCAGAATTTGGTATCAAAGGAAGAGAACGGGCTCTGATGTATCGGGAGTCTGCTCGTGCCGCGCTAGAATCCTCGTGGAACTCGGGATGGTTAGACCCCATGTTGGCTGAGGCAGCACTAGTAAGTAGTAGACACTTCATCATTTCCTCCATTTATCTAATTGTTGTGTGCATATACTGATTGTTGCTCTTGCAACGCTACGTAGATTCTCACTTTGTTCGAAACCTCAGTTCATCCCCAGTACAACCCTGACCGTATCTCAGAGTCCCTTTTGCTTCTTGACGATATCATTCGTCACCTGGGTCTTACCAGTATTGACGCATCTGATCCCGACGTCTGTGTTTATCCTCGGGGAAATGTTCCCGTCGTAATCACCTCGGGCCCTGACGAACGCGACCGCAAATGCACTTGTATACCCGTAGATGCCACTCATCCACCTGATCCCGTCACATCTTGGTCGTATCCTCCACCCTGGGACTCCTCCTGGACACCTCTTCAGATACGTGACGAAGAATGTCGGCGAGTGTGCTGGTGCGCTGTTGGCCTTATCGCGAGCTATAACGCGCAATGCGTTGCCTTTGATCGCAAGTGTCCGAACCTTTTCCTAAGTGATTGCAGTAATGTAAGCACTATCCCTTACAATTTTAAGGATCTGTCTGGTAACCGGTCTCTTTCCAGTTCAATTTGTTATTCCCTGGAGAGGTGGTGGATCGTGCCTCCCCTACTTATCGCTCTGTTGATTCACATTCGCCGAAGGAGTCTGTGTGGGCGTTGTATTGTCGGAGCATGCTTCTCTGGAATTACAGTAATCACCTTTGCAACCAATCTGAGTCACCATCAGAAACGAATGCTGAACTCGCGCAAGAATCCTGGAGTGAAAGTCAAGCGATTCAAGACTCCCTCGAAATGCATATCTGCAATCTAGATACTGCATTAATATACATGACACGGGAGTATATATACAAGTTCGTTCCTCTGTTATTCACAAGCTATCTCCTCTGTACTGATGAACCTAGTACACGAATCAATCTTACCCAGGTCTTTCGTAGGTCTGTTCCAGCTTACAACGAGTACGTTACTCGAAAGCCTTACCGATTAGTTGACAGCTTACAAGGCCTGACTACCAGAAGTCGGATCCTCAACCGACGTCAAGCTCAAGACTGGCGTGAGTACCCTGTTATAAATGCCCTATGAAGCTAACTCCTTGAATCAATAGTCTACTATCAGGATCAGGTCATTAAACGTGTGAAGATAGGCATACGGGAAATTACAGATCCTCGAGGACATCAACTCACTAGGCGGCCCTTCCAGGCTACCTGGTTTTCCAATCAACTTTCTATGCACGTAGATTTCCCCTTGGAAGCGCTCTATACAGTGTCTGACTATAAATGTTCCCTTTTCAGTTGCCTCATGATCTTTCACCACGATCGTTCTCTAACCACAGCACTCGACTTGGCCAAATCCATTGTCATCCCTATCGATGTTATGAATGTATTATGGCCTTGTCCTTGTGAGCTTATTCTTGACCACTGTGATGCTTCTTTCGCTGATACAAGAACTTAGTGCAACAACGCCATTGCGCAATTCTTCGCGAGCAATTGACTGAAGCTTGCAACTCTGCGGGTGTCGACCCACCATCTGCTCCCGAATTTTCAATACCCCCTGCTCTTCAGACCATGTAGTATTTACCTTTCAACTGCTATATTGTATTCACTGCTAATCCACAATCTACCATCACGATCGTCTTCGCTATCTTGCAGCATATTTCACTACTTTAGATCTGCCTTATATTTCTTGTAGTCGTAGCATTATCATCAACGGATTGTATTTGTCTTTCAATGTATGCATTCCTCCTTTATCGCGCTTTTCTTTCTTGCCTTTCATGTCTTCAGAGGTTTTCACTACTTTTTGATCTCATCTCATTGTAATCTGTTGGTCAACCTTTGGAATGTTCACTATCCTAGCACTACTCAATTGCATCCATTCCCAACATAGCTTCTAAGAGTGCCCAATGATTGAACGGGGTCGATAAGCCTCCTCCAAGTATTTCATTTCATTTTCAGAAAGCTTGATATCGACAGCAGCTGAAGGTAGGATGTAAATAGGAACCTAAATCAAAAACATTAAGATTACTTACCAAGCAATTCGTCAAGATTTTCCAGAGAAGTGGTTCCAATGATGGGCGCAGTTACGCCTTCATGTAGTGAGCTTCGAATACACAGTACTATACCCTATTCGGCACTCACCATTGCGCGCCATAACCCACGCGATCGCAATCTGAGCCATCTTAGCGTCCTTCTTCTTCGCGATCTCCTCGACGCTGCTCAAAGCAAGATTTTCAGGAACTAAGATGTCCTGTGCCGAGTCTAGGCTGATCCTCACCGATTGACTATTGTGGCAGTGGCATCTACAGTACCGTGTGCTTTAATCATTCTAGTGATAGCGCACTTTAGTATTATCATCGAGCTCCACTGACATTGAAAATGATTGACCTGTCAGACTGGCCTCGTTTCGTCTGTTGGTCTAGGGGACGCGAAAGAAGACCTCTAGCTAAGGGAGACCATGAAATGGAACCAACACCAAAATGCTAATGTCACAAAGTGTCAGAGATGGAGTGACTAAGCGGAGCAACGGGGCAAGCGGCAGAGCAGAGCGACTGAACAGGCGGTAGAGGCAGAGCCACTGATCGGAGCGTGGACAGACTGGTCCCAAGATAATGACAGAGTTGTATTAGTATCGTAGTTGTAAGTACTAGTAAGTAAGTACATACCTGGTCCCAAGATAATGACAGAGAGGTCAAGATAAGGGACCAGGTAGTGGGGGGCTGGCTTTATATACACAATCCGATCTGCGAGAAAT
>MU795340.1:0-28600 GCA_027886305.1 Lentinula aff. lateritia | reverse complement strand
CGTGAAAGTGATGGAGTGATGTATCGTACAAATAAGGGCGTAGAGACGGTGAGAAAAGGAAAATGATAGGGGCTACGTACTTCATGACAGCTGGGAAGTGCTGTCAACCGCTTTCAGACCCTTAGCCGAAAATACAGGTTTTGCAGATGTCAGGCATCTGCGCCGTCTTGATCTGGTCCCTGGGAATGCATAACGTGAGTGAGACTTGAGCCAGTGAACAGGTACTTGCAATGCCAGGCTTAGAAGTAACAATGCACAGACTGACTGACAGTACAATGACAGAAGATAAGGGAGTTGTGTATAATAAACATAGTGATAACATGAAGGTAGGATGAAAAGGGAAAAGCAATGGTTCAGTAGGACCCAGTTTGAATACTGAGAAGTAGAAGCCAGAAGGAACCCGGCAAGAGTACATAAGGCATAGGGTTCAGAGACCAATGTCATAGTGTCTGACGGGGGCAACAGGTAAAGTCACAGATGTAACGAAGTCAAAGCAGTGGAGGGAAGGGTGGGGTCTGGTGGGGTGCAATGTCATAGCGACCGACAGGGGAGAGATGGCTGCTGATAGCAGATGAAACGACTTATTCAGGAAGTGAACTGCTTTGCATTTATTTATGAATGTATGAATAAGGAAAACGATCTTGGAAAACATGGTAAAATCTTCACATGCACTAATTAACTGACATGGAAAAGGACCTAAGCAAGCAAGGTGAACATCAACCGTGCCCTTCTTGAGTGCGTTATACATTGCACATGTACAGGCCCTCTTCGTCAAATGCAGCCAAACAAATTCATGCATAAGCAACTTTCACGTGCACGGTCCGCAGGACCGCTGACGGAGAGGCTCGGAACGCTTAGAGGAAGAGATTTACTTCATGTATCGATTCTGATGAGCCATTAGCTACGACACCTCGTCGAGTTCTTTTCTCTTCGCACAACTAGATGCTCATTCAATATCTGAGAGCCCATGTTGTAAGAGTTCCGTTCAAACGTTCAAGCTTCAAGCTTCGAGCTCAAGCGCCGGTCACAGTAGAACTATCGAGAATTATCATTATTTCCGAGGATTTCATTCGAAGTCCATAAACCAATCAAGCTACGAGTAATCATTTTTACTAATATATAACATGTTCAAGCGTCTTGAAGAGGGGTCGATCAGTTCTCGAGAGAAAGGCTGGAGGGAAACGACTCACAGTACGAAGTACCGACAAGCATGGTCGACAAGCTCTGCAATTGATCCTCGTCAAATGCTATTTGATCTTTGTGCCACGTGTCCTGTGGATTGATTTCTAGTCAGAAACGGACATGACTGACAGTGTTGAGTGCTGGTCATACCTGATGGGTCTGCAACAATAAGGAAGTAGTTCAGCATGGGCTTTTATGGCAGATGATTACAATATGTACCTTCTTGAACTCGGAAGCACACTTTCTGATCGTGGTAGAGATTGGAGGCGGGTCAGTAGCGTGAGGTGCTAGTACTAAGAAAAAAAATGAGATGGGATGAGGAAAGTGCAAATTGGCACGTCGAAACATACACTCAGTCAGAGGAGGCATCCACGGTTCAACGGAGTACGGGAAGCTTTCGATGAGGGCACAGAGCCCTAGAATTGCAGAGTGTAGGGTCCGTAATGAACCTGCGTATGTAGGATCTGATTTCGCAGGTAGTCTGGTTTTCCTCATCAGTGAAACGAAGCGCTTCTATAATGCACATTAGAGCAGACTAGATGCACGATATCAGAATCTATACCTTCAGCGGTAAGATGCTTTGGCGCTGAGATACCCTGACTACTCCTGATAACACCTTAGACGCCATCTCTCGCACCTCAACGTTTTCGTCAGCAAGGCAATCGAGCAGAACGTCCATGACCTTGGAAACACCCTCCGATGGTATGTAGAGAAGGTTGCGATAGAAAAAGACTATCAGAGCAGGGAGAGCATGATGGCGGATTCGCCAGGACTGGGGGAAATCAGACCGACGATACACAAAAATATAAAATACCCACTGTAGATGATTTGATGGCAGTCACAAAGTGTCCCAAAATGATATCTATGTGCTCTTTTCTGGGCGAAACGGCAGACACGACATACAAGATAGCTGTGGAATAAACTTGTAGATCGTTGTTGTCAGAAATGTCACACATTCGGAAAATTTCTGGCCTACGTAGATAGAAAACCAGAGTGAGTATGTGTTTAGCCTTAAGCAATCAGAAGCGAAATTACATCATGGGAACGGCGTAATTAAACATCAAAGATGCCTGGGAGCCATGAGCCGAAACCCAGATCCACTGCAGCACTATACACAACGTCAGAATATATATCAAGAAAGCAGTATAAGACTCAGAAGCGTACGTGTCAAACCAACTTTGTCATATTCGGACAAGCTGACCCTAGGAGGAGGAAGACGCTCTTCTCTCCATTTAGGTAGCTGAGCAACCACTTCTGAAATCTTCTCTTGATAGCGAGCCTCACTAAGCCACAGATGAGTGACGCTTAATTTAAAAATCTCTATAATTCACCGGATTCGCAGAGGATCATCGGATGTCTGGCATGCTTCGAGGAGGAGGGCGATTGAGGGATAGTAGGGTTGCCATTTTATTTTGATGAGAGTATATAGAAGACGTGCGAGTTGTCCCCGAATCTAGACTACATGAGCCTGAAGAACTCGAAAAAAGAATAGAAAGACACACTTCAGCGTAAGATGTGTTCACGTTATCCAAGAGCAGGTTCACGTATTTGTCAGCCATTGAATTGAACAAGATGCCCATGTTGTCGACCAGAATGGTAAAGAGAGTGAGTGATTTAGACACTATATATCAGGAATCAGTGAGATCAGATTGGATATGAGTGGCGATTGCTCACTGTCGAAGGCAGAATCTCCGTTGAATTCCAGTGGGAGGCCGAGTACCCAGTCGACAAGAGGAGCATTCCGCCGAGGGTCCCGTTCTTCTAAGATATACTGATTACGATTAATCTAAGGACTCAACACAGAAGAGATATCGACATACGGTGAAAATGCTTTCCCAAAAGTTGAGAGTATCTGGTTTGATTTGAGCGAATATACGGTCTAGTCGACTCATAGTCCAATTCCATAGTTGGTTTGCACTATTTTTTGACCAGTGCTTGGATCCTGAACAGAATTGATTTGGGAAAAAATAGAGAAAGTAACTTACATACCTCGGAAAAGCCCTGTCAGAACTTCGCCACCTGCGCGCTGCTTGAACTTGTCCGAGTCAAATAACAAGGGATCGATAACTTCCAATAACTTCGCCAAACCGTCAGTTTCGAAAATTTTAGCTGAACCGTAAGATGTCAGATAGGTTGAGAATACAACGTCCAGTGATAATTACCTAGACTCTTAATGTACAGCACATTTTCAGAGCGCAGTTCAACTATGGAGTTGGTTTTCGCTGATTCCTGCCCCCAAAGCAGTAGAAGTTTGCTGTAATAATCGGAAGTAGTGATCGTAGTTTTAATGACCTGCAAAAAAGGTATGGCATCCACGTCCCAGGGCATCACAGGACTTTCATTATCAGTTTGTCTGTAACCAGTTATCTGTGTGGACCAATTTACGAATCCGGTTCGAATTTTGTCCACATAAATGCTAGACGGGCGACGTCAGCAATTATCGTCGTACAAGAAAGCAGAGTGTCGTACGTCTCTGGAGCAGAAGGTCTTTGAAAGGATTCAAGGAACATGGCAGGATTAGAGATGGTGACCATCACCTGAAGAGGGTTAGTGAATTCCTCTGTCCAGAGTTCGTGATTCGACTTCGAGTAAGCACGGTACTTCATGTGAGCGAGTAACTTCGTAATCGCTCTATAACTAACATGAGCGGTTGGCAGACAATGATGATGGATACCCTCCGCTCACCTTTGGGAGTTTCTCCGTATACTATGCTGAGGAGAAATCGAATGTTTCAAGAAGAACTCCACAACCGAAGGCGGGAGAGGAATATCACGTCGAATCAAGCTGTAAAGCATTCTTGCCGTGATTTGCTCATACCTCCACTGGAAATGGTGAGTAAGCTCAGAGGACGGACCTACACGTAAAATCTTACATGTGTATTTGGGCGCAGTCCAATCTCGAGAATGGAAGATATCTAGAAGGAGAATATTCAATAGGATTCGGAACTGGAACCAAGAAACTAACAGTCTTCTCATATATTGAATTTCTCTTGGATACACGATTGGGGGCTTTTGATAGAGCGTCCGCAAGTTGTTTTTCAGGAATGAAAGTTGATGGAAACTCTTGAGACAGATGTGACAGTGCTTGATCTATCGTCGGGGTTTGCAAAGCGTAGGCATCTGTGTGCAGCACATCTTCATGAAGGTGTATCAAACACTCGTAGGCGAAACTGTTGACCAATTTCTGTATCGATGGCTAACCGAACGTATGAGATTCAAAGATTCAAGCAATGAAAAAGATATCTACCTTCTCTTCGTGTTGACATTCAAGAAGTGAAACGAGGTATTGTGTGTGGAAACCTTCATCTACGTTCACCCATTAGCAAGAATCATGCGCTCGGTTGTAAAGCTCTGACCTGCTAAAGCATAGCTCATAATCCCCTTATCCCCTAAAACATAGAGGGCCCCCTTCATCCTATCTGGGTCATTCCCTTTGGTGAGACTTTTCAGCAGTACTGCGAGGGTGGAACGTGTAGATCGAACATAGATCTATATAATGCCACACTCAGGATCCCCTAACTAGCGTCACACAGAAAACATACCCCATAGACATTGAGCAATACCCCTTGAGCATGGCTACGTACAGTGAGAACTTGTTGGGAGTAGGAGGAGAGGAATGTCAGACGACTTACCGGCGAACCCGTGTGTAAGGCGAAAGAGATGATTCAACTAGTTCACCGATTAGCTCATCATCGAGGGCAGATCGACTTCGGTAAAGCGAGTGCATGTAGACTCGACCGCTGTGGTACACCTGCGCGCGCTTGACATAAACAAGCCTTGAGTTTTCGACTTGTTTTGGCCACAGTCGGTTCATGCTACAATGGACAATCAATACTTATATAATGTAGGGGCGGAGAATACACACTCTCTGGCGGTGGTGTAACTTTTCTGAAGAGAATCAAAATGACTCTTGCTGAGACCGTAATCGAGTAGATACACGTCGATCGCTTTAGAGACACCAATTACTGCATCTATGTGGTCTTCACCTTCTCGTCTCTGACGAAGAGCCCGAGCTGCGGATAGAATGACTTTTCCAAACTGTGTTCTACACAATAAAACCTTTTGGTATCTTGGATCATTCGGGTCAGAGAGTGTAAACCCCGCTTCAACGTCGAAGTGTGTGATAAGAAGGTCGAGTGTTTCGGTGTCATCGTATAGATGATGATCCTGCACAATCTTGTTCTTTTCTTTCAGGAACGTCGGCAGCCCTGCCCAAATCGATTTCACAACCTGGACGAACCTTCGCAAATTGTAGTGAGGTAGCCATAGACACCCACAAATGGCTCACCGGCAGAAATCATTCCGGTCAGCATTGTCCCACGATGGCACCCTCACCAGCAATTGCCCAATCCTTGCCAATGTTGGTGTAGCAACTTCATCTAGGATTTGCAGAACAAAATCGATCTCAGGTTCGGAGGGGACTGCATGAAAATCAGGAGTCAAACATTGCATGACCACAAAACAAAAAACTGATATTACTGTGCCATTCGATCTCAACATCCTGAGGTTTGTAGAATTTTCCCCATTGCAGATTGTGATCTCGTTCGAATTCTAATAAGTTCGATGAGGAACGTTGGAAGGACATGCGAGAGAAGCGTTATATCACACCGGCGTCATTCCATTCACTAGCATTGACAAAACGACTATCATGAGGATAGACTCCTGCCAGAGTGTGAAGTACCTATGATAGCTGCTCAGTCACGTTCGAAAGCTTACCGACTATCTTACCCTTGTAATGAGGTGCCCAGTACCAGTGTATCCCCTCTCATTCCTTGTCTTGTCCACGAGGAGTTGAATCAACGAGATGATATTGGATTTGTGCTTGAGAAGCTGCAGGGAGGTATAATTTAGACAGGGTTTACGCATAATAATGCGATCATTACCTCCGGTCCTCCATACCCTAAACATCCTCTGAGAATGGCCATGTCTAATGCTTGAATCAGTATCGTATTGTAGAGGATTATCTTGAACTTACTCCAATGAAGCGTAGTATCAGATGGGATCACTGAATGTGTAGAAGTTGTTCGTGTACTGGAAGCTCCATGTTTCAACTCTTCCTCGATCTGCATCGAACAATATGGCATAAACTTTGACAGAGTCTTCTCTGGTTTGACCCTCGCTAGACATGCTACGAGCTGCCCGAACGCGCGAACCGCGTTGGACTTGGCATTGGTAGTGGCATAGTCAAATACCAGATTCAGTACCAAGTCAAATAGCTGATCAGAAAGGTGCAGACAAACGACGTCCATCATGTTCTTAATGGATTTCAGGACTCCTTCTTCGCTCTTGCCGCCTGTGGTATTCTTACGACCTCCTTCCTCAGGAAGGTTCTCATATAGTGCAAGCACACGGCGAAAAAGAGCCACAACCCAGTCTATCGAAAAAGCAATGGCATTAGGAGACTAGTCATACCTGAAAGAACAGCACGCCCACCAGCAAAACCAGCGGTGCTATCTCGGGTCAAGGCCCTCTCTTCGGATCTACTGAGGGCGGGCATACCAGTTTCAACACCAGCAGGTAGTTGAGTGTCATCATCATCATCAATTTCCATCGGACCGGCATCATCTGTCAACGGAATGCCGGACTGGTGAATAGAAAGATCTCCGAGTTTGATATGCTGGACTGCGGCTACGATGAACATTGTAGCGAAAACAGTTTTCGTCGGGTCGTTCTAATTGAAGAGTTAGAACCAGCGACGAGTTGAAGTTTACTTGAGAAACTCACAACGTCGATACCAGGAATGCAAAGTTCCAGAAGAGGGACAACATGCTTCTGGCCAGGTATCCAGATACTTTCGGTAGTCAAAGGTCGTGCGATGCCAGCCAGCATACTCAAGGCAGCCGTGGTGCGATGAGTTTCGTTCACCACTTCAAGACCACTGTAGGATCGCTCCAGGAGGTCCGGCATGATGAGCGAAGGTTCCAACGATGCCAAGACGCACAGCGCGCTTTGAGCAAGACCCATACTCATAGGATCCTTGGAGAACATCGCCAGAAGTGCCGGAGTACGCAAGGTTTTGACAAACCTCTTTCGCATGCTTGAGGTCAATCGACGAGTCTGTTCAACCTATCAGAGTCTGACATGAATAGAAATCAGGACATTGCCTCACCACTGGAGTTTTGCAAGTCTCGCGTTGCTCTTCTTGAGCTCGGTTGGCAAATTCCGCTGCAAGTCGTTGCAGAAATGTTGTAAGCTACGTGTATAGTAACTACAGAGTCCCAAGGTCAAGCACAAACGTAGACACACACACCGTTATTGACCATTGACCAGAATTGGACGGATGGAAGAAAGATTCTGTACTGGTTATCAGTCGATCCAGAGTATCTAGAGCCTTTGAACCGGCGAGATAACCAGGAGTTGAAGCGGGATTTGCATCACGGCTTTGAGTTTCATCTAGATTGGGCTCTTTCGCAGGACCATCCGTAGAAATAGAGTAAACCAATATTTTGGCAAAAGCAGCTGTAAATAGGATGAGAAGCCTGAAAGAGAGACCGCTTATGGTCACACACATTGCCTACTGATTGTCTTCTTGATTCTAAGGGATTGGGAATTTGCCATAGCGTCTGCATGACTTGCGGTCGTCGATGATCCCTGATTGCGATAGGAGAATATCAGTAAGAAAATATTTTAGGACGAAATCATCAGCGGCGTACTCTTGCAATTCCAACGGGAACGTCTGTGATAATAGTGTTTGAGTATTCTTTTCGTCGAATGCAATGGGAAACTCACTCATTGAACCCAAACCTTTGCTAACTAGCACGCCCCACTGAGATTCCGTCCATATTCCAATATCCTTCCAAGCAGCTCCCCCTTCTGCATCATCATCATCAGCGGGACCAGCAACGTACTCCTCCGAAAGCTCTCCGGCAAATTCGAGAAACCTCTCGTCCAAGATCCCAGAGTTGAAAGCTTCCCACAACTTGAAGATGAATGGCAGGTATTTGTTAGAATGCGTCAAAGGAAGGAAAGATGTGATAACGGGGACCATGGTAAGGATTGTCTGTCGTGAACAGAATAAGTTAATGGCAAGCAGATGGATTTCCACGCACCTCCTGAGTCAAGAGAGGTAAAAATGTGGACAACATCTCCTCAACTTCACTACCTGGATAGTAACGTTTGCACTGCTCAGCGACGAAAAGCAGGATGTTTATAATATTTCGGCTAGGAGGGTCGTTCGTGTAAGCTGCCATAAGTTGGAAGAGAAGGTACGAATTTACGATGTGTCCTGTATACGCTTCATGGTCCACAACTCTTTCTGTAATGCGACCCAAAGGGGTTTCCAGGGTAACTGAAGATCCGTGGCTTCAAGTTTACGCTTTCCTGCTTTGGATGCGAGCAAACGCGAAAGCATATCGGCCCAGCTACGAACTACGCGTGCCTCGATTCCAGGAAGGATGCAAAGTTCGTAATATAGTCGGACTAGTTTGGCACGGGTGGATTTCTGCATAGGATACCTCATGATCATCCAGCTGTAATATTTATTATGAGATTCTGCGGCAAAGAAGGAATGATATACATGCCACTGTAGCATTTTATCCCAAACAGTCATTACATGCCAATTCTGAGCTTTGGCACATACAACGATCTTTCCGACAATCTCCCCCAGACGATCTTGCATGTATTCAGGCGGTTCGCATTCGTAAGGCACCGATTTAAGATAGGTCTGGAGCGATTGCATCTGAGCTTCAAGTGAAGACTGGCCATTTACATCCTCCGCAGGAGTATCTGCGAAGGACATATCATCATCCTCCATTTCGTCGGTTACGATCGAAGAATAAGAATCAGATTTGAAGTGGGTTTCGAGCCCTAGGGCAGCGGCAGCGTTGTTTAGATCCATCTTGTGAGTTGATATGATATGAGGAACTTACAGCTGTGATACCGCCCTTTTATATCCTAGATGACGCGTTCAAGTGACTGTAGTTATATAGGTTATCAAGAACTTTGAGTGGCTAGATTCGTGTGTTACAAATTGAAATAGGACGCGCGTCTTTGAACGACGCGCGTCTATAACGGCGCCAACGACATGTCGTTGTTACGTTTTCCCAAAGGTACCATTCTTAGACCAACGTGTCGCTACGCGCATACAGTCACCGCTCGTCGATTACCAACAAGAAGATTGCTTTGGGGCGTTGCTGGAGCTACGTTGACCGTGTCACTCGCCTACACATTGCGCCAACATACCATCCTTCTTGATGCTAATGTCGTACCCCCAACCGAAACGGCTACGGAGGATCCAGAATTCATTGGTGAGTCGCTCTGCCTTATAAAGACAATTGCCTGAACACTCTACGTAGTCGATCCGGCAACTGGCATTCAGTTTCCCAAAGTGATCAAGGTTGCTTCCAAAGTTCCGCTACCTATGCTTTCCTTAGTAGGTGTAGGGGTCAGAACTGTCTCTTTCCTGCGTATCCAAGTGTACTCGGTCGGCTTCTACGCAGACTTGAACAACCCGAAGCTCAAAGTGAGTGTTCTTACGGGAATACAGCAATACTCAAATGTGTTGAAGATAAGGTTTGTAGCTCGAACCAACAATGACATCGGATGAAAAAATACGGGAGATTGTCAACACCTGCGCCTGCGAAATACGGATTGGTGCGATGAATTTCTCATACCGTATTGAACGTATTTATTGACCCCGCGTTCTAGTCCCTACCAGAAATACTTCATACTCACATCTGCGAGATGCTTTCATACGTGCAATTACTGCTCGGCTAAGGGATGGCCGCAACAATGGTGATACGACTGAAGAAGAAGCCGCCTTGGCCGCTTCCCCCATCCGCAAACTCAAAACTTTATTCCCAAACACTACTCTCACAAAACATTCACCGCTAGATATATTTCTTTATCCTCCCACCCCTGGGAATGCTCGGGCCTTGACATTCCGTGATCTTGGATCCATTGAGAGTGATTGGGTGGCCAGAGAGTTTGTTTTACATTATTTCCATGGAGATGGGCTAAGTCCACCTGTGAGTTTGTGATTCTCTGTTATATGCTCGCAACATGCTGAACTAGTTGCCAGCTTAAGAAGATGGTAGTAGAATCTATCGAGTCACTTCAGAAATAACGAAAGTGCTAATTTTGATATCACCTGGGTCGTTTTAGAAAACGGAGCAAAAGCTGAATTGTTTCTAATTCGAGCAAGTCAATGAACAACTAAGATTGTCCGTTGACAATAACCCAGGTGACCTTGGGGTGACCGACGTTCATCCATTGCATTATATAGACCACCAGCCTGCTTATCTCCAATTTCCCAACCACCATGACCCAGAAGTACAAGTATCTCTCCCGTTAGTTGACATCGGTAGTGTTGAGTCAAATTGCTAATATTTTCATAGCTGAACAGGTAGACCATTTCCTCGAGCAGGGCTTTATTGTCATCCGAAATGGATTCACCGAAGAGAGAGCCGCAGACTGGACGAAGACGATTTGGATACGACTCAACCTTGATCCTAACGATAAATCGACCTGGGATCGAGAGAGAATACATATGCCGTGGCATCGCAAGGAGAAGGTGGCCACATTTGCGCCCAAGGTGAGCTGAATAGGTTTCAAGATAGCACTGACTGTATGGTTATCATTACCCATTGCCAGGTTTGGGATGCAATGCAAGATCTCCTAGGAGGCGCAGAGCGAATTAATGAGGAAGATAGTCGTTGGGGAGACAGCTTCATTGTGAACTTGGGTGATGCGACTTTGGAAAATGCGACTGACCATATTCATCCTCGGGATTTGGACAATTGGCACGTCGACGGTGACTTTTTCGTGGGTTACCCCCTCTCTGTTCTCATCCTATCGGCAGCTCCACCTACTTGCCCGATTTTAGGTTCATTACCTTGATTCTCCCGAGCAAGCATTGCTCGTCATACCGATCTTTTCGAACATCAAGACTGGAGGGGGAGGAACGTTCATTGCCCCAGAAGGTATCCAGATGATCGCCCGCTACCTGGCTTCCCATCCAGAGGGTGTGATGCCGACTGGACTCTCATTTACTCCTTCTACGACGATTTGTACTGATTTCAAGAATGATCCTGGGTATTGGTCCCACTTGAAAGAAGTACAGAACTGTTCCCAGTTTGTGGAAGTGGTTGGGCAGGTTGGAGACGTTGTATTGTTGCATCCGTTGATGCTTCATTCGGCGTCGAAAAATTATCTCCGTCAGCCTCGTATTATCACCAACCCTCCAGTTTCGTTGAAGGAGCCATTCAATTTCGCGCGGGAGGATGAAGAGGAGTATAGCCTCGTTGAAAAGAAGACTCTTAAGGCCCTTGGCGTGGACAAGCTCGACTTTCACATCACAACTGACCGTCGGAGAATGACACCTAAGAGGCTTGGAGTTCAAGAGAAGCTTTTGGAGGAGGAGAAGCAACGATTGAGGAATCATGGATTGTGAGGTGCGGGTTTGTAACAGTAACTACACAATAGATTGCGCCATTCTACACGTGTTCTTCGACGCGTTTATCACGGCGAAGCCGTTGATGAAATCAAACAATCAATACAGTCGCGTCTTAGGGGTCCTTTGTCCTTCGACGGAAAGACCTTTGCAACTTGGGAACGCGCGGATCTATGCCCCGCAACTCGTAGAAGAGAGGCCAAAGGTGGCTTTAACTTGCACAATGGACGAACTTGACGCGTGTGTTTATCGTCACGTGCATGCAATGATCAGTATAAAGCCCGACCACTTCCATTTCCGCCCCTTGTTCAACATCTATCACCATCTCTTGTCTAGACAACCTCAAGGCATCCTCTCTATCCCACTCTTATCACTTCATCATCAATGGCTCGTACAAAGCAGACTGCACGTAAATCTACTGGAGGTGAGAGGAGTTTTGAGTTCCTTTGCTCAACTCGCTAACTCATTATCGTTCAGGTAAAGCCCCTCGTAAGCAACTCGCTGTCAAATCCGCAAGGAAAACCGCCTCGGTATGTGTGTGGAACACGTAGTCGCGTCCCATTTTTCAAAATCACTAACTTCACACTATTCCACAGAATACCGCTGGTGGAGTCAAGAAACCTCATCGCTTCAGGCCTGGAACTGTCGCTCTTCGTGAAATCAGACGTTACCAGAAATCGACAGAGTTGCTTATCCGCAAGCTTCCTTTCCAGCGCCTTGTTCGTGAAATAGCTCAGGACTTTAAGGTGTGTATGATCGTTGGTCGCTGTTTATCCTTATGCTCATTGCTCTGTTCGTCTCCAGACCGATCTACGATTCCAATCCTCGGCCGTTATGGCGCTCCAAGAAGCCGCTGAAGCTTACCTGGTATCACTCTTCGAAGACACCAATCTCGCCGCCATTCACGCGAAGCGTGTCACTATCCAGCCCAAGGATCTTGCTTTGGCTCGCCGACTGAGGGGAGAGAGGAACTAAACGCGTTAATGTTGTATTCCGGTGTACTTTGCAAACACGACTCTTCATCATTTGTATTGTTATTTCTCTAGTTTCATGTAAAATATTAACCTCGTTGAGTGTAACTCATCTACATAGCCTACGTAAGTAACATCGTTGTTCGAAGTTCAAACTATGGTCATTAGTTTAGGCGCTAGCAGGCGCTTAGATTCTTACGCGTGGAAATGTGAACTGGAGGTTGAAGTTGATTCTCTTCGGGATACCGATATGACCTCGTTGTTCTGTCGCTCACATTCGCGTTGTCTTTCGTTATCGCGCCTCATTAAACCCCGAACATCGACACTCCGCCAGTCAAGAGGATATGCAACGCACAAAGATTCTCTTCATCCTTCACAACTGTCCCAGTCGCTCGATACCAAGTATCAGCTAAGGCCGGACCAGAAAGTTGGGCCATTTCAGATGGGAATGAACGAATCACCTTTTGCTACCCCAAAGCCCACGAAGTGGGCAGACTTGAGTGCTGGAGGAAAAAGTACGCCCCCACAACTTCGAATACCAGCTTCAGTTCTCATTTCTCATTTCGTAGTCAAACGTACGACAGCTAGAACTACCAACTTGATCGTGATTGTCTTTGGAGCAGGACTAACCGCTGTCCTGCTATACGCCGTAACAAGCGAGCTTTTTTCCAAGAATTCTCCTACAGTGTTATATGGTGAATCTTGTGAAAAGATTAAAACTTCTCCACAGGTCCGATGTCTTTCATCAAGGTACATGAATATTCTGATGCTATTATCAGGTAGCAAGATATTTGCGCGGCCCATTATCCTTCCATATGACCCCACCCTCGGCTGAACGTCCCCGTGGTCGACAACACCAAGTAGCATCCCAAATATTGCTGGACTCTAATGGACGCGAACGCATGGCTATCAGCTTCTTCGTGCAAGGAAGTTCACGCCAGTCGGAAGACTCATACTACGATGTTGCCACCAATTGGATATCCGAAACAATGAAGCATCTCCCAGAGCTGACTCTAGACGATGCCATACAGGGGAGTAAGGATCGTTCAGCTAACGCATGGGAAAAGTTTGTACAATCGTTCAAATACCTTATTGGTGCCCCAATACCGCGCCCTTCAGCGCCGGAATCATCACCTTCAAATAACGAACCAGTGCCCAAACCATCACAAGCGGAAAGCAGAACACAGAAATGGACCGGGATATTCTCGTCGCTGAGAAAGACTCGAAGTGAAAGTTCATTGGAAACAGTCCGATCACCAGAAAACACTGGCACAGTTTATACGGATGGAGAAGTTCATGCTGAATTCGTACGAGTGCGTGTTTTATGTATGCATTGTCCCACCTTGATACTCATATATTTTGTAGAATGACGACGGCTACTTCGTCTGTCGGTACATCTTCATTGATCTTCCTAGTACGTTTCTGTATTCTCCATCCACATATGTCCCAAATCCTAACCCCTCTCTAGACTCGCGTTCACGAAACCCATTACGGATATTTGTGGAACGGACAACGGGTGTGAGGGAGAACGAGCCTGTGTTACGAAGATACAGTTGAAATACCTATGAGTATAGAAGTATTTCATTCCAACTACCTTCATACCCAACTCGCACGAACAATTTATTTAATGACGACTTGGTTGTATTGAGGCAAGTACAATAAACTGAATTTCGAATGTCCGCTCTGCAAATGATAACGCATTACTGGTCTCCGAAAAGCTTCTGGACACGCTTGAGTACTGAGTCCTTTGATGGGTCTGTTGGATTAGAGAGTAAGATCTAAGCAACAATGGAAAAGTAAATTTGTACCGTATGGATGATCTTTCGATGGTATTTCTAATAGTGCGGGAAAAGCTTGTTGGTACTTGTCAACTGTAGGTCGGATCTTCTCTGCAATCTTAAAGTAGAATATAGCAAGAATGTGTGAGAGCTAATGACGCCGAATACGAAGTCTTGTGTCATACGTGTTGATTTATTAGCAAAATCGCAATATCCTTCCGCTCCGTAAACTCCTGAAATGCAGCCTCTAGCTGCGAAACTTGGGTTTCTGACAAGAACGAATGTTAATAAGCCATCGGGATGGTAGGTAGCTTGGTTCTGTACTCGAGTCCACCACTAGAAAGTTCTTTTTCTGCTGTTCATTGACGTGCCCGATACCAGCTAACAATAAACCAGTGATGGAGTCCTTGAAGGAATGCGATGAGTTGGGAAGCTTGCAGAATTAAAGTAGGGCACACCTCATCACCAATGACTGCCAGCAACTGCCTGTCCTTGAAAGATGAACTCGAGCTCATTAATGATCGTCGAGTGAGTGTTCGACGTTTACGGAGTTATTTGGCGCAGTTTACACGCTTTATCACTCATCGACATCATTCGCTCATCCTCGCGAAGCGCTTGAAGTTCAAATAATGGAGATATTCAATCGCATACCGGCGATTTCAGAAGACGCACTCCAATACACGATTTATCCGCCATCAGAACTCGCAGACTATACTTCTGCCACCACTCTTGCTGCCTCTATCCAAACATACACAGAAAGCCTTCTTCCATCCAACTTTTTGTGGCATCGCGACGCTTGGGAAGTCAAAGTCGTTTCTGATCCTGATGCAGAGACCAAAACATACATTCTAGAGGGTCGTATGAGGGTTGGAGATTGTGTTGACGATGAATGGTGTACCGTGTGGTTGTTGAAGGAGATTAGCGCGAGGTGGAATGTCGCAATCAGGTGTGTTGATAATTCCCTGCACGTCCCTCGAAAATTTAAATTTCCTTTACATCTAGCGTGTCCGACTCGGATGGGGATTTTCTCCTCATTGAAGCAGCAGAGGTTCTGCCCAGATGGGTAAAACCGACGAACTCTGAAAATAGGGTACGACCATCACATCTACTGGCAAATCCTCAGTCATTCACTGTGCTTACATAGGTCTGGATTTACAGCTCTCGCCTCCATCTCATTGATATCTCACACGTCTCCCCGCCGTCGAGAAAACCCCGGCGGAGACACGAAATTTCAGGTAGAAATGACGAGGAAGACGAGTATATGGCGGAGGAACTGGAAGATTACATCGCGACTGAAGATGCGTTAAAGTTGATCAGAGATCCAGATATCGACACTTTTGTTCCTTCTGTAGTGGAACGAATTATATGGAATCGAATTTCCGAGTGAGTCTCCATCCGTCGTTATGCTTCATTTTCAGGATTAACCTAACTGGCAAGGTATCCTGTTGCTGCGCGACAGCATGTACACGTTACAAAGGCATACATACCTTTGGATGTTGCTAAAGCTTTGTCTGTCAACCCATCTCTCGTTCAAAAAGCTGTCGAAGCATTCTACACTCGAGACGGAGTTCAAATACGCGTATAGTGCACTTTTAAATACCCATGTGTACGCAAATCTAACAGGAGACGTATAGGCTGCTCATCGCATGTCGCGTTTTCCACCTCATACCTTTGTACTCGCATCCGTCAATATGACTAGGACCGCTTATGCTCAATTAGTAGGGCAAAAATTTTATCCTCCAAAGATATTTGGTCGGTGGAATGAAAGGGAAGATACCCGAGAATGGAGATGGCGGGACGTTGGTATGAAAATAGTTCGTTTTCAGCTTACTTCTCCTCAATTCCCTTAATTTGATTTGATTTCAGGCAGTTGGTTTTGAAATACTTTACCAAGAAAGTAAAGGACGAAGTGAAATCAACACTTCAGCTGAGGGACTCCGCGCAGCTGTAAGAGATTGCTTCTAAACTTATACCTTCGTTTCTTTACTCTCTTACTAGGATGAAGCAAGGAAAGACGCCTTACACCAGAATCCTGATTACAATAACTATATTGAGAACCTATCGACTGCTGGCTATTTCAAAGGAGAAATGCAAGGTTCACAGGTCTGGACTCAATTAGAAACCAAAGCGGCGCAGATTTTTGTGAATACTAGAAAAGAGGAGTGAGTCAGAGATCATGTTCATTTGTTCAGTCTATTCACATCCTATGTAGCTCTTCAGCTCGCCCATCTTTCACAAATTTGGTCAATTCAGCAATCTCTCAAGTTTCGAACGACTTCACACCTTCGAACGTGGATGAAGATCGCGATGATTGGCTAAACATTGACTCTCAAAATTTTGAAGACATGCTACAGCGGGTATCTGGGGCCAGCGATGAAACCAAGCAATCTGACGTGATGGATGTCGATCAAAAGTCTATGGAACGTACGACGTCAACTGAAACTTCTCAAGTACGCAATCTGGCTTCCAAGGTTGAAGAATTTATCAAAGGAGAGGGTGATGTGGAAGGTGCAATGTTTGCCGAGTGAGCCAATTTCACCCTTTCCGAAGCTCATCGGCACTAATCACATAAATAACCCAAGTGAAATATTTTCCGACGAGGAGGTGGATGATGATGATTCAGATAACGAGGGAGTTGTCCGAGATGACCCTGAAGCACGTCAGTCTGCCATGGATAATCTCGTTCCCAAGCTCGACCCTTCGGAATACGGGAAAATGCCGGCTTCGTTCCACAGCAATTCCCAGAGAGTTGGACCATCAAGTGTGGAAAAAGACATTGTCAAAAACGACTTGAAGGAACCACAGAGTAGCCCAGGAACCAGTCGGCTAACCAGAGAGCCTATTCTCTCCAGGAACACGTATGATGGTGTGGATTCCGATGACGAGACAGATGAAGAGGACGCAGAAGAAGACCCGGAGTCTGAGGAAGATAAGCCTCAAGTAGTTGGTGACATCGAAGTTGACATGAGAGAGGAGGAGGACGAATTCTTGGAGTTTTCACGGCAAGCTCTGGGAATATCAGATACACAATGGAAGGAGATTCTGGAAGAAAGAAAAACCCGGGGAGGTACGTTGTGGATTTTGTATTAAAATCCAACATTCATCCATATATCTTTTCTCTTAGCATTTGTTCCCAATATCGTCTCTCCATCATTCGAATTGCCCACAGTTGAAAAGCCCCCAGCTCATAAAAGTGCAGATGGTGCTCCTGGTTCTGGTCCGAACCCTGATCTTGATTCATTCGAAACTGTTATGAAGGCCATGGAAGAGGAACTGCAGCGTTCAGGCTCTTCATTATCATCGAAGTCTCTCTTGAAAAATTCCTCAAACACTCAAGCTCAAGGAAAGGGAAAAATCAACGATAAAGGAAAGGGCAAAGCAGTGACATTTGCACATGATAGCAGCGACGAAGATGTGGACATCGAAGCCGCGATGGAAGCTGAATTGAAAGCTACTCTGGAACGGGGAGATGAAGTGGATGAGGATGGATTGGGCACTACCGATATAGACTACAACCTCATCAAAAACTTTTTGGAGAGTCTAAAGAGTCAAGGAGGGCTATCAGGCCCAGTCGGTAATCTTGCCGGTCGACTCCAACCTGGTTGGCACTTACCGAAGGACGTATGAGGCACCTATGTATGTGCCTAAATACAGTGGCCAATCGTACAATAAATTACATATGTATAATAATATGTGTACACACCAAATAACATCGGTTCACTGAAAGTCAGTAACTCTGCTTTCTCCGGTCATCTTGCGCTTACACATTTGAAACGCGTTATCAATATGATCCATGCAGTTCTCATTTGTCAGTCTCTCGGTTGAACACGAATTTTTCCTGAGCTGAAGCCTCCACTGTGCAGTCAACACATCGGGTATTCCTCGTTTGACCAAGTTCTACACTCCGGTCCACCTTTCGGTGCAAACACTGGTTCAAAAGATATTTTCTCTCATATATTCGCGACCTGCCGGTCTTTGCAATTTTCTGGATGCTCCGGAGCTGGAGCCATATCTGGCTCAGAACGAAGAAGGAGAACGATGGCGTGTTGTATATCGGAGCTATGCCACGCTCTATTTCGTGTTCGTGATTGACGGAGCAGAGAGCGAGCTGGGTATTTTGGACTTGATCCAGGTATGTGGTATCCTCTCAAAACGCAATATTTACTGATAATACACCGGATCGGTTCAGGTGTTCGTGGAATCCCTTGACCGGGCATTCGAGAACGTTTGCGAACTGGATCTGGTATTTCATTTTGACGAAGTCAGGATGAAAATCTTCAACCCGGGCCAAATTAACCTCAAACTATCTCCATAGGTACATCATATCCTCGCTGAAATAATACAAGGCGGATTAGTCCTCGAAACAAACGTGGACGAAATCGATGATTCTGGTATGCTGTAAATATATTTCATTCGTCGTCGCATGGTTCAATACATATTCTCACAGTACAATTGGCTGCGAAGCTGAGAAGGGAGTCGTATGCTTCTTCAAACCCATTAGCGTTAGGTGGTGGTTTGGCTCCTCGAGGATCAAACCTGCAGACACCTCTTGGATGGCTAACGGGTAAACTCACGGGTGTTGGAGCACGATAAGATCCGAGGCTATTTTGATAGTCTTATTCTTGGCGGAATATCGCATCGCTCGACGTTGTTGTGATTTTTCTCAGGATTCCTTGAGTAGAAAGATTTTCTACATAGTTGCTGCCTATATAATGATTGTATCCAAACCTTTGGGTTGGCCAAAATCCCCAATTGAACTTCTGCGTTGATGATTGGATAGGATATTGCTACAGGATATACAGGTTAAACATTTTCAGAAGCCATGACCATGGTACCTATAAACACGGTAAGCAGGATAGAGGAAGAAAGGAAATGAATCAATCGTATACGTTTTCTTTTCTTCTTACCACCGCCGGGAGCAGCTTTTGGTGGTGGTTCCTGGTGTATTGGTTTTGGTGTCGCCACTCGAGAGACTACAGGTGCAGGCGTTGCGGACATCCGACTGGCAGAAGACGCGGCTGGATCTAGTAGTACGCTTTCTACCGTAGGCGCCAAAGCTAAGGACGCTAACGAAGCCGAAGAATGTGCTGCGGTAGCATGCATTGCGTTCATGAGCAGGGTGTTGTTTTGGGGCCTCTTGGGAACACCCAAAGATGCGGTAGCGTCTTTTGTTGGAGCCTCTGACATACCACCGACCTCATTGGTGGACAATTCTTCTTGCTTTTTGCCTGCGTCTTCAGCCAAAGACGGGTCCACTATAGGCCAAACAAACCCGGTCCGAGGTGTATAGTCAGGTCTATGAGTACGCAAAGAATCCAAGGTAGATTGAATGGAGTACAACGAAGTGAGCTAAACTCAACAATCAGTTGAAGGGAGCTGATGATGTGGAGAACACATACCAAGCGATTAGAAAGGACAGTATACAAATCCGGCGATTGGTATATTCGATTATTCATGATGAAGAATGCTGCCAGGGGCTTAACTATCTGGACAGAATTTAGAGTGAGAATTATGCTCGAAATTTATTCAACTCCTGAACCAACCCTCTTCTGGGGATAATCGTTCGCGTTTGTGTATGATGAAAAAGAACGGTGGCTGGGCGTGTACAACTGCGAATTCGACACCAGTGAATCGTCTAAGTGGTTAAAGTTTAGTATGACCGCAATCAACTGATATGTACATTTTCACAAACTTACTTGAGCTCTTCAGCTTCATTCGCAACAGAGGTGCCGGTATGCATCGTTTGCATGCGCAAAACTTGATTATTGCTTTGCTTATCATAGAACATAGATGTTGTGAAATATTCGAAGACATTTTCGCTAGTGAGTGGTCCGTTCGCCTGATAGCAAATGAGATTGACATAATGTGTACTTGGATCGTTACCTGAATCCATTCGTGCCAAATGAAAAATCTATGGCTATAGTCGTCTGGTGGATGAAGGTCGCCAACCTCCATGGCGGATTTTCGACAACACACCGTCGTCTCAAAAAGGAATGAGATAACAATGCCCCACGTGCTCTTGTTCTTCTCACCGCGGTCCTACCGTATAATCCATGTATCCGTATTCTTGGCTTGAGAAAATGTTTGCACCAAAGTACTGTTTCTCTCCACTATCCCGGTTCCCGACTAACGTTCATCATGGCCTCTCACTTCCCTCGATCATTCCTCAACCCTCCTTTTTTCCCTAATGCCAACCCTACAGCCCACTCCTTTGAGATCTGGCCCCGTCACATTCAGAACCATTCTTAAATCTGTGTTGCACCATGTAAAGAGCCATGTCGGCATTGGAATAGTATGCTCTGTGGCCTATTTTGATCCGTACGCGCCAGATGCCTCACCAAAATAGATCTAGTGTTACTCATCATTGATTTTATAGAGGAAACTGGAGGTGATTTTACCTCCTTCTCACCTGCACGCTGCACCTGACTCCTATAAGTGTTGATCTCCAGGCCGGAGCTAACTTTGGCTACAGACCGATGCTCTTCGTGCTCCTTCTTTCCGGACTGGGCGCGATGGTATTACAAGTAAGTAACAGCTGAATCTTATGTCGACCTGACTTCGAATTCATTCATTTTTAGACCTTGGCATGCAAGCTAGGATGCGTAACAGGAATAGGTGAGATCTGAGTTCAGTGCAACTGCTGTGTAGTATTCATCTGTCCCCAAAAAGATTTAGCTTCTCATTGTCGGCTGCTCCTTCATGACCATCCAACGCATCCTCGATTAGTGCGACGTATGGTCATGTATCCTCTATATATATGCGCGGAAATTGCCATTATTTCAACAGACCTAGCAGAGGTTATCGGATCTGCGATTGGCATTTGCCTGATTTTCCCGAGTCTGCCTCTATGGGCGGGAGTTATCCTAACTGCCCTGGATGTTCTTGTCTTTCTCCTTTTCTCAGATCCGTCTAGAAGACAAGGCAAGCCAGTTAGAGTATTCGAATTAATAATAATGACATTGGTGAGTCACCTTCGCGAACATTCCGAGGTTCGATCAATTATTGTACTGCCAGGTCTTTGCTGTCTTTGCCTGTTTTATCGTTTTACTACTCCGAGTTCATCCACGGTGGACCGGTGTTTTTTTAGGATATATCCCGGACAAAAAGCTCTTCCAAAGCCACCCAAACGCTCTATATGTCGGTATGGATATTTAGGTTTTTTCAAGGTAAAGTGAACTCACAAGGATGTAGCCGTTGGTATCCTTGGAGCAACTATAATGCCTCATGCTCTCTTCTTGGGGTCTTTTCTTGCTACTCAAGATCGCGAGGCTCTTCACAAACCGACACCTGCGAACCTTCCTGAACCCTCGAATCGGAAGAAGCTCAAAAGAAATACGAAGACATTTTTCATGGATCTCTTTCGTATAACTCCAGCAGAGCGGGCTGCCGCTGCAAAGGACTATAGGTCCAGATACGGCGTTCGAGAAAATAATACGCTCTTGTTTGTCAAACGACATCTTCATCATATAGTCATCGACGTATGCTCCAGTATCTTGGTCTTTGCTGTTCCCATCAACTCCGCGTGAGTGAAAATCATTCGATAGCTGGTTCCACTAACGTCAGAGTGGGGACTAGTATCCTCATACTCTCTGCTACAGTCTTTTTCGATAAATTAACATCCAAAGACATGGCAGGAATGACTATCGGGCTCTTTGACGCTCATGCTCTTATACATGCACGTATCGGCTCAGGTATCCTTCACTGTTTGTATGTACCGCATTCTTTTTCAAAGCAATTTGGATAGGCTCGGCTTTCTTGTTTGCGCTGGCACTTGTAGTTGCAGGGCAATCGTCTAGTATCACTGCAACACTTGCAGGGCAAGTAGTTGGAGAAGGCTTCATCGAATGGAGAGTCTCAGTAGGCTTCCCTCATCTTGCTTAGCTTTGACCTCAGAGCTGATCAAACCTCGAAGCCATTCCTACGACGACTTCTAACACGTTCAATCAGCCTTATTCCATCAGTGGTAGTGGCTGTCGCTGTCGGGCGCAATGGCATTGACAATCTGCTTATCATTTCGCAGGTTGTTTTGTCTGTGGCGCTCCCTTTCGTTGCATTCCCTTTGATATACCTAACATCTTCAAAGGTGGTGATGAGAGTGCAAAAACCTCCATCGCCTCCATCAGCTGCGGAGACGTTCGATTTCGAAAGAACATCTGTTCACGCAAGTGAACCCGCTGCGGATAGTTCAGAACCCTCTCTTCGTGGAGGCATCCAGGAAGTGGACGTTGAAGAGTCAATAAATTCATCACCTAATTCTAATGGAACGCCGACACACAAATCTGAAAATGAAGACATTTCTGACGCTATCTCTATCGATAATATAGAATACATCGACTACAGCAACAGTCGACTCATGTCGGCGTTAGCGTACTTGATATGGGCTGTGATCTTGATCACAAATGTATATACTATGGTCGCTCTCGGACTAGGTGATACGTGAGTTGTGACCCTAAAACAGACTGTAGGAACTTTTCATCGATGGTATGTACTCTGTAAAATTCAAGTTCAAGGTATTTATTCCGCCTCGTTGCTCCTAAGAATACAAATACCCAACCAGAACTTGTTTCTCGATCATGTCATCGCTACCAATACACAATGTATAGGTGAGTTCCGCTTTGTATGATCGAGGGCATGCCAAGGGCGAGTTACCTCCCGAGAATTCACCCATGTAAGGAAGCCAGGCTATAGCAGGGCTCAAGGGATCAGCGTTTAAAACTTCGGTGTTTGAGGCTAAACTTCCTTTTGACAGAACGAATGGTGTTGATCGATTGTGAATTGAAGAATCCAGAATAATGACCATTGACCTTAATTGACGCCGGTTACACCGTGACTGGATACGGATCTCAAGTCTCAAGTCGGTTAGTTCAAAGTTGTGCACATATCTAATCAGGAACTCCAGGTGATTCACTTGAGTCTCAAGCTCATTGAATTTTTGGGGGGGGGGAAGTTGACCAACCACGGGATGACGATTATTATACGCATTGCTCCTGATCAAGCCGGAGGTGTTCTGTTTTTGCTGATGAATCTATTAAGACGAATATTTCGTTCTTGTTATGAATAAAATGACGACGATGGTAGACATTAAAGATCAACTAAAAGAGAACAGGCGGACCAGTGCATAGGACACGCAAACTACGACCTTATACATAGGAAAACGACGAATGCATAAACGATAAGTCAGAGAATTCAGCTCGAGATCGCGATCGTCGCTGGGCCCAGAAAGAACTAGGTAGAACAAAACACTACTAGTCGCCTACCAATAGACTCCAGGGCGGTACGATACGTGATACAACGAAAGACAAAAGATGTTCGGCGTGCCAATGCCCGTTAGATATACGTGTAACATTAACGACATCGGGCAAATTGCACATAAGGGAGCCGGAAAACATATTGCAGAACGGGCTTGCCAAACGAGCGTGAGTCTTCGGCATGAAGCTAAAAAAACTGGCAAGTGAGAAGACCAGAGGGTGTAGATTTATTAATAACATACGTACGCGAAGAGAGTGTGAGATGAGCGAAAGTTACTTGACTTTGTCTCCACAATCGCAAGTGATCCGACCACCAACGGAACTCTTCCCACAGCTATCGCACCAGTTACGTCCACCTTTGTCTACTCCAATCGACTTCTTCGAGGTTGCAGAATGGGCAGAGGAGCAAACAGATTCATCGCGATGGATGCTGATTAGATGGCGACCAAGATCATGCTTGCGACTGAAAGATCGCCCACACGCGCGGTGTGGGCAGACATGGGGCTTCAGCCTGTTAGGATCATGGGTGGCCATGTGGGTCTTCAGATTGTAAGCTCGAGCAAAAGCTACAAATGAAAAATATCAACAACGCCAGAAAAGGACACGAAGTCAAGATTGACATACCGCGAGGACACACATTGCATTTGTATTTTTTGCGAGGGTCCCCTTTATATTCTTCTTCTGAAGGAATCAGAGGTATTGAAGGGACGACTGGCAGTGGAGAGGGGCCATTTGCAGGAGACACTGCAACACCATAATTGGCCAATTGGTTATAATAGTCATTGGATATTGAACTACGAGCAGGGCCATAGTCAGAGAAGCTGCTTCGAGGAACGTAAGGCTTTGAAGCAACCTGGGCGCGGTTAGGAGGACTTCGAGGAGGTGTAGGAGGCAAAGTGGTATTAAATACAGTGGTTGGATCAACGCTGTCTATTCCATTAAGAACCTGCGCTTGCGCAAGAGCCTGAGCGGTCGCATAGGGATCTACAGCTATGCGCTGGAAATCCATTTCGAAGTCGAGAGGGAAGGAATAATGGGAGCTGGAGTGAGGAGAATAGCTGTATACTGACTCTGAGTGTGCAGAAAGTGAGTCGTAGGCGGATTCGGATGATACTGTCAAGGTCGATGGAGGACCACAAGTAGGGGTGTCGGAGCGTAGAAACTGGAAAGCGTCATTCTCTACGGTTAAGAGTTCGAGGTTAATGTCCTCTAGCCCAGCGAGGGCATCAAGATCGGTATCGAATTCATCAGGCAAGGGAGCTAGCGGGTCCGCAGAAGCGTGGTACGAAAAGTCAAAAGCCTGGTGGTACTGCTGCTGTTGTTGGCGTTTATACAGGTCATATTGGTTTGGTGCAACATTGTAAGTGGCATGTTCTGTGGACATGATGAGGTCGTTGACAGGTGGGCCGATTGGTATGGGTTTGGTTGGGCGATTTGTTGGAGCTAAAACCTGTTAGAGGGGGATCTGACGAAAGCTGTTACCAACTTAATGGGCACTGAGGGTGAGCTTTTTAGTTTCCGCAGTTGATTCACACGGTAAGACCTGATCAAAGTGATATATATGTTTCTTGATTTCACGGCCGCCGACCGACCGACCGACTCGTCGCACACTCGGCAACGCATGGATACAAAGAGGAAGATTACCTAAGCGATCCAAAAATTCAGCCAACAAATAATAGCCCACCGCGAGGGTCGAACTCGCAGCCTTCAGATCAAGACTGCCCGCCTTAAAAGTCTGACGCTCTATCCGATTGAGCTAGGCGGGCTTAAGAAGCTCTTATATATAGTGCCTCAACATTGAACGCAGAGGAGAGACTTGTGTTATTCTGGAATGGATATTGTGCAGTCATTCTAACCTCTTTTATACAGTCAAATAAATCTAGCACCTCGGAATGGGCAAGCAAAGCATTTTCCAAATCTGATTAGATAGAAGGTGAGTAGAGACTATACTGAACCATATGTGTTCTAGCTCCTTCAGACAGTAGTCACATTGATAGTGATTTACATATTGGTTAATTGATAATCAATACAATTTTGACAATAATCTGTAGTGATGGCCATCTATATATTCTAGTGTACTTCTTATTGTTATACCTTGCCATCAATACTTCAGCATTTTGCTGTCTAAAATTCAGTTTTTGGGTTATTATACAACAAGTACAACTTGAACTTCAGGAAATCTCATCTGAAAAAGTATCAGATATCATGTATGAATGTCAAGACCATGCTCAGTGCCTCCTGCTGGTGTCAGCTTTCTGAAGATCTTGCCTGATTGTAATCTTTATCTTATTGTTCTTTCTCGCTACACATTCCCTTTCTACCTAGCCCACTTTTATTGTCTTATTCTTTACCCTGATGGTACTAAATGTACAGCCTCTATTAGTTAGTCTGGTGCTTCACCCCGATGTGCCAATAGTTAGTATAAATACTCCTGTGCTGTACTTTAGTTCCTCAGTTTAATTATTGACTTAGATCACCTTAGATCACTCACTCTGTCATCTGAAGTCTTGAGGCTTATACCTTGAGCAACCTCTGTCTTGATCTTAGAACTTATAAGTTCTTTGGTTTGCTCCTCGTTGTCGGCATAACTGCCGAACATGGCCTGGCTGCTACTTGTACCTCTACCTCTGATCCTACTCTCTGAGGACTAGCTGTCATGCCCTGACTCCTTTTGTAATGTCAAACCCCCCTTCTCCTCCCCTTGGGACCCCTACTCTTACCAAAGCTCCACCCTTACTCCCCAAAGCTCCATCCCTGTACCCAAGACCCCCATCAAATCTCACTATAGCTCCCACCCCAAAACTGGAACTGCAGAACCTCCCCAAACGCCACACGTCAGCTCTTATCTCCATTAGTTACCAATCTCGATTACTACTTTATGCTCACTTGATCCCCCAATGTCTCCTTGTCAACTTCCCGGTACCTATTTAAACAGCCCCGTGACGACTGAAAGCCCAGCTTGGTATTTTTTGAACACACACCCTTTTGCATAGTTCCAGTCCCTGTCCCTTTGTACCTGCTAACCATACAGATTTCTCTTACTCTCTGTTTCCTTATCTCAATCTCTCTACTCTTATTTCTTGTCTCTACGATTGTCTACATGATCCAATACACACTTTTACTTCACGTCTAAGCAGTCCGAGTGAGTCTCCAAGCTCCCTTGACCAATACTAAAGCTCCCCAACATCTATCGTTTTGGTGAGCCAACCTCCCCTGAACCTCCTCAAGCTTTCCAAGTGCTCCACAAGCTCCGAAATCTTGAACTAGGTAATGTCGAAGCTACCCTTACATCGAACTACGTGCTGCTTCTCCGTTACCACCTCCACCTCTTGAGGACGTCAGCTGTTAACCCCTACTTCCCGGGCCCACAATCTATCAGGATCTCTCACGTTTGAAGCCCACATTGACTACGATCTATAACGATCTTACGTTGACACTTCTAGCTAGTACAACTCGTACTACGCTACACTCTGATGTTCTCTAGCTCCCGGCGACATGCCTAAATTTTGGCTAGACATCTATGCAGTGAATTGTGACACTTTCACATGTAGATTTGTATCAAGAGGACTGTAATTGAGACCCAGATTGACAGTCAAAGTCAATACTGAATCAGTCTAATAGCTGAAGGGACCCTATACCCATACTACTACAAGTTGGTTAGTTTACCCATCCCCAATACTACCTTCAGATAAAAGTCTACCTGTTTGTCAAGCAGGATTATACCAGACTCGGACTACATCCGAAGGATAACCATACCAAGGGCATTCTTATTGGACCTTACACTGGCAGGAGTTTGGAAGAACTTACTCAAGTGACCATGAGCTGAGGACTGACTCAAAATGACTTTCTAGAACTCAAGAATTGTCAAATGCACATTCTAGAACGAGATCGTGTATTAATCTAAAAAGACTGCAATTTAGTCTAATAGACCAATCAGGTTGCATGATTAAGGAAAATGACTAGAAAAATGATCGAAGTATGGCGAGGTTCCGAAGACATATCAAATGAATGTCAAAGGAGTCCTGACATAGAAAATAGTGAAGAATACAATTAAATGAATACTATGCATAACTCCCTTGATAGAGTATAGGCACAATGGGTGTCTATTGAAAGAGAGAAGTAATTAGTTTAATCCAGATGAATCAGACTGATAGGATTAGAAACAAGGAGAGCTAATTTGCCTTCGGATGAGGTGACAAACAATCGAAGGACGTGTTGAGCATCAATGACAGCTGAACACCATTCAAGTCATTCTCCAAAGCAATTAAATTAAATGAATACTGAAGTACATACCTATGTTTGGAGGTATACTGGAATCTTGGAACCAATACGGACCAAATAAGAATGAATTATCCAAATTAAATGATATCTGACCTATTGTAGAAGTTTCCTTGCGGTTCTGAATGTTCATTTTATTAAATTACTGTACCTCTATGTACAGTTACAACCGTCACATGTGCGTCATGGTCCCCATCAAGGCGACGAGCCCCATTTCGACCGTGACATGGGCGACCGTTAATATTTTAGTCCATTATTCCGAGAGGCTTGGTTAGTGCTGTGGGCATATGATGATGAGGGGAATCTTTGGTCAGAGACAGGAAATTTCAGGTAACAGTCTTGTAGGAACCAAATATATTATTTCAGCAATTTTTTAATGTCACGGTCGGAACGAAGGCGACAGGCTTAACTTTTACGGTAACATCACGGTAAAAAGGCGACACGACGAGGCCTCCGTGACCGCGACCGTCGCAACTGTACATAGAGGTACAGTAATTGTACTGTGCGACTCTATATCCTGTATGTATAAATAGCAATCTGATGTATCTGGAATGGAAGTGATTTTGGGACGACGTTGCAGTGCTAATCTGTAAAAAGGAAAGACACACTCCTGCCAGACTGAAGCCCCTTCACTAGCAGCCATTTGGGCCTGGCACTTATTGTCACAAAGCGTCAGAGACGGAGTGACTAAGCGGAGCAACGGGGTAAGCGGCAGCGCGGAACGACGGAGCAGGCGGTAGAGGCGGAGCAACTG